>LZPO01067641.1:7785-23367 GCA_001675575.1 Neotoma lepida
CCAGAGGTTCGAGTAGGAACAGAGACACAGTAAGATAGCAAGGAAAGAGATACCATGATAAATGAAGACATCATGGGAATAGGGAGAAACAGAATGCTAGGGAGGTTCCCAGGAATATGCAAGGATGACCCCACCTTAGACTACGGGAAGTAATCGAGAGGGAGCCTGTACTGACATACTCCAGTGAGTATTCGCATGGATGAATACCCTATCTGTCAAGGCTGAATATTTATATTTGCATACTTTTAGAACTTATATACCAATACACATTCATTTAATAATGTTTCTTTTTTAAAAGAGCTGAAAAGATATTCCAGAGTAGCATGTCAGCATCACATGTAAAAGCAATTGATGCAGACACACTGCTTGCAAAGGACACATCTCTCCTTGTGATAAAACTCATAAAGTTCCTTTCACCTAAAGAGAAGAATGAATCCTCTGAGAAGAATATAATATATTAATATTTCTTATAATGTAACATACACTCATTTATAGCTAGATACTTTCTATCTATAAATGTAATTTTAGACTTTTAGTAATATCTGAAGGTTGAAAGTTGCTCCTAAATGTGAATATTTAATATTTAGAAATTGCTTTTATAAATTTATTTAAATCCTATTGCTTTGATTTTAAAAGCTTTTATACTTGGTTTTCTGTGGGAAGCTTGCAGTAGAAACATTATTTAAAGAAGCAAGTTTAGACATGATTGGGCATCGACAGGGTGGTACGGCCATTGATGAGGAGCAAGTTCAATAATAATGAATCCTCTCTTTACCAAATAAGAATTTTTAAGATTTGTTCAGTATATTTGATATATTAAACATCATTTATATCATTTATTTATTTATTAAGCATCATTTATTTATTAAGGATCAGTAATTTCATTATTATTTTAATGAAATTACTGGTTGTTTCTTAGGTAAAAATATAAGATTTTTTTTCTCAACTATTCAGGACTTGTAATTGGAGTGCCTTTTCCATCTTAAAACCTTTCAAACTGAAGTGGGGAATTGCTGGGAAATCCCGTTGTAAATAAGAGGAAAGGTCAGGGTAAAACCATGATCCCAGGACACTCACCAGGCATTGGTCGTCAATATAAAACGAGAATGAAGCTCTCTGTTGTTAACTTTTCCAAATCAAAGTCTTAAAGATCGTTCGTCCTGTCTATAACACATCACAGGAAGTCTCCAGATGAGTAAAACACCATTCTTGCCTTTTAAAAATTGACTAGTTTTGTTCTCTTTTATCTAAAATGTGGGCATCCTCCTGAGGGCAAAGGCTCTGAGAACACAGGCTTTAATTGGGACAAAATGCCCAAAGGTAATATATGTAGGTGATGATTTTCATAGAACTGGTGAGAATTGACCCAACTAAAATCCATAACTAGACACTGGCAGAAGTTCAGACAAGGTGTCACCTGAGTCCTTGAAAGTGTGGAGATCATGATGGAGATAATGAGATAGAGTGGGAAGCACAACGATAGCCTCCATCATCTCCAAAATGCTTTTGGGCACCTGCACAGACCTCACAATAATATACTCTATATTTTTAGCATCTCAAACCAACCAAATATTTAATCTCTCTCTGTCTCTGTCTCTTCCATCTCTCTCTCTCTCTATCTATCTATATCTATCTATCTATATCTATATCTATATCTATCTATCTATCTATCTATCTATCTATCTATCTATATATATATATCCCCTCTTCACACTGATGTGCTAACCTATGAGATCCTGTAAGAAAAGAATGGTATATTCTCTTTGAAATTGAAAAATACTCAAAATTTGATTCCTAAGAATTGAAAAAAGGATGCAAGTCTCTGAACACCCATTACCCATCATAACATAGAGACCAATAGCAACATGCTCTGTGCTCAACACCTGCATTTGAACCCAAATGATACTTTTCAGTTTCATGTTTTTTTTAAATTAAAACTTTCAACTCCTTTTCTTAGCTTTTGCAGATTAATGAGAATTATGTCAATCAAAATATGTATTATGAATTACAGTAAAATATTTTTAAACATACACAATATTTCATAATGCTGTAGTTCACATCCCATAAAAGTGTAATAGATAAGAATATTAGAGTTTTGCAGTTGGTTCTTGCAACGTTTGTTATTAGCAAGTAAAACGTCTTCAAATCTGACATCCTCATTTCAGTATGAAGATTACAAGTTTCAGTAGATCCAGCACTATAGTTTGAACGCAAAAGACAGAGGCCACTGACAACAAGAAAGTAAGAAAGTATGTTCAGTGTCCAGTTTTGTCTGTCACAAGGGAAAGGTCAGACTTTATTTTTGTTTGTTTTTGTTTTTAAATTAAAAAATTAATATCTGTTTAGTTCACATTTTAATTAATGTAGAATCACATCACTTTCCACCCCCTTTCCTTCTCTCCAGCCCTATTTAGGTTTTAAATGATTGACTCTTAGTAGTGCTTTATGGAAGATATGTGGGAGAATTTGGAATTTTGGGTGAAAAGATAGAATGCTGTAATCATAGATAATTGGGCTACTCTGATGGGGGTTGAGAAGATCAGAGTACCAAGGAAATGTGTTCAGTGGATGTTCGTCTCATGAGGTTTTAGAAGGAAACGTGGACTCTGTTGGGAACCATTTTAGCAGCTATGTATGTTGTGTCCTGAAGGAGAAGCTGGCTGTGTCAATGTGTACTGAACATTTGAGTGGGGCTGAATTTAAAAATAATGGACTAAGTTGTTTGATGGAGAAATTTTAATGAAATACAACATTATGACTGGTACATGGTTATTTAGCACTCTGTCTATTGAGGTTTAAAATGAGAATTAAATTCAAAGGGATTAAAAATAATATACAGCTTGTGAAGAAAAGAACCTGACCAACGTTAAAGCTATGGACAAGGAGGGTGCAGAAAAATATGTAATAGTTATAAAATATTAGCCCAATTAAGTAAAAAAATTGTGCTATGCACTGGTGTAGTAGGAAAGACATCTTGAAAGCCAACCACACTGGCTAAATTTTGTAATTTATCAACATTTAGATTTATTCTCAAGGAGGGAGATGGTACTCAATGCTACTCAAAGATTCTCTGCTCAAAACATCTCTCTTCTCAATTTCAAGAGAAATTGAAATCCTAGGTCATCATCTGAAATGATTGCTCCCACCAAATTCCAACTGAATTGAACCACCGAAGATACCAAGGCAATGTCCAGAGATGTGTTCTTACACTGTACATGGTTGCCAAGGAGAGAATTAAATGTCCCATAGTGAAGCTGAAGGCGGTAGATCATAAGCAATAACTTAAAGAAGGTGAAATGTGTACTGTTCAGTAAATTACCCACTGTGCTCAATTGAAGCTGGTAGTTTTAGGGTGAGTGGACTTTTCATATCACTATTAAAAAATATCTAATTTCTTGTGAGTAAGTCAGCTATAAAATCAGTTCAGTTTTGTGCTGTCCTTCACATCTCTGTTGCTAAAGTGGTGGTATGTGCCTCAAAGCAGTGGTTCTCAACTTTAAAAATGCTGGGGACCTTTAATACAGTTCCTCATGTTGTGGTCACACCCAACCATAAAATTAATTAATTGCTACTTCATAACTATAACTTTGACATTCTTCTTAATTGTTATGTAAATACCATGTGCAGGGTAATATGTCAGCTCTAAAGGTACCATGACCCACAGGTTGAGAACTGCAGCTCTAAACTTTCAAAGTATTTCAGGTTTGAATTTTATGCATCAAAATAAATACATTTTCTTTCTTTCAATTTTGGTATCAGAAAATCAGAATAAAGGGGAAAAATATGAAGGTTTTTTTGATTTCTTCAAGAGCAAAACAAAGAGACAAAATCAAATGGGTGTCTAAGTGTCATCCTGAAAACAGCATAAAGAGATCATTGGAAATTAGGCCTCAAACATGATAATATTAAATCAGACTAATTGTGTGTATGTGCTTAACGCTTGTTTTCTAGACCCATTCCAATGGTAACACAAGCCCTGTTATTGTGTTGTCTGAGAATGTAAGCTCTGAAGAACTAAGAAAGAAATTAAGTAGAGAATAAGATACAATATTTCCATTTTTAATGAATGTACTTTTACATGTAGATAAATTAAGGAAATTATCAGTATCATAGAAACTTTCAGACTTCTGTGCAATTTATGCCTACATAATTCATTTCTTGTCTTTAAAAGTATTCCAGTTATCTAAACTAGAAAGATCACATCATTGAGAATTGCTGAGCCATATACTGGTGAGATTTAACTACAAATAAAGAGGAATTGCAAAATCTCTTACCTCATATATTCTCTCCTTCCTCTCTCCAGCAGGATTCCCTGAGTTCAGCCTATTGTTTTGTTGTGGGTCTCTTCATCTCTTTCCATAAGTAACTGGATGAAGCCTCTCTGATGACAATTGATGTAGCCACCAATCTATGAATATTAGTAGAATATTTTTAGGTATCATTATGCTGAATTTTTTTCTTTTGTTCTATCCTTTATCTCTGGACCATCCAATCTCTGAGTCCTGGTGCTCCAGGAATTGTCAGTTGTGAGCTCACTCTTGTGGTATGGGTATCAGGCTGGACTGTCATTGGTTGGACAATATCACAATCTCCATGCCACCTTTACCCCAGGCACATCCTATAAACAGGACAGAATGTAGATCAAATTTTTGGGGCTGGGTTGGTGTCCCAATCCCTTTAATGGAAGTCTTGCTAGCCAAATGTGATGGCCAGTTCAGACTAGGTATCTACTATTGCTAGGAGTCTTGCATGGGTTTATCCTTGTAGAATCCTAGGAGTTTTCTTATCACCAGCTTTCTACCTGAGACCAGAATCCCTCCTTCTAGTCATCTCTTTCAGAACCCCCCTTCCACCCCCAAAAGAATTCCTCATGTTCCCATCCCCAAACTCCTCCAGTTTACCCAGAAGATCTCTTCTATTTCCCCTTCCCAGGGAGGTCCATGCATCCCCATTTGAGCCCTCCTTGTTACCTAGCCTCTCTGGGTCTGTGGATATAACATGGTTATCCTTTACTTTACAGCTCATAGCCACTTATAAGTTTTGTCTTTCTGACTTTGGATTATCTCACTCAGGGTGTTTTTTCTTCTTTTTTTTTTCCTTGTCACAAATCCCATTTTATTTAGCACATTGCCTGTTGTAAATCATATCTCCATTATTGTAATATAAAAACCATAATTGTTGGCTTTTGTAGAGGCAGGAGTATTTATTGTACAATAAAGAACAAAAAATTCATCCCTATTACCACTGAATTTATACCTTTGCTATATATAATAGAAGAACAGATATATACTTACATAGACATTCTGGTAAGGCTAGTGACTGCAGTAGTGGAGATGTTTGGGATAGTGATGAGAGTCATGGTAGGAGGAGAAAGTAGTAGGGCCTGTGCTAATTTTGCAAGAATAGCAGCTGTCCTTGTTCCTCTGATGCTCAGATAAATTTTATTGGGGGACATAGATAAAATACCACCACATTCCCCATCTTTGTCTAATAAAAATAAAAAAAATATAACTAATATAAGAAAAACTATATATAATAAGCACAATAACTATATACAGTATGTACAAATGATACTACATTAACAAAGTCTAGTCTGTTAGCATTTAACAAATTCAGAGAAAATACTCCATTATCTATCCTATTTTGGTGAGTTCTAAATGTACCTAATTCACTTTCTATCCTAACTTATATTACTAACAGAAAACTATCTTATGATATCTTAGCTACCTAATCTTCAACTCCTTCAGAAACCCTAGAAGGATATAATATTACCTAGCAAAACAGGAAATGGAAACAAGCAACTTCCAAAGAAAAAACTCAGTTGACAGAAACAGCTGGCTGTCTGGACAATCATCTTAAGTTTTTCTTCTTCTTCTTCTTCTTCTTCTTCTTCTTCTTCTTCTTCTTCTTCTTCTTCTTCTTCTTCTTCTTCTTCTTCTTCTTCTTCTTCTTCTNCTTCTTCTTCTTCTTCTTCTTCTTCTTCTTCTTCTTCTTCTTCTTCTTCTTCTTCTTCTTCTTCTTCTTCTTCTTCTTCTTCTTCTTTTTCTTCTATGTGGTCGTCGTCGTCTTCGTCTTCTTCGTCTTCTTCTTCTCCTTCTTTCCTTCTTCTCCTCCTGCTCCTCCTCCTCCTCCTTCTTCTCCTTTTTTTGCAACATTGGAGCATCATCTTCAGCCTACAGGCTTAGTGTATCTGACAGACTCCTTTGTGAAGCAGGATGTACTCAAGGTCTACAGCTCGATCCCACATTCAATGCAAATATTCCATGTAACAGATAAACTTGAATTCCGCCTGTGTCCTGTTATGATTAGGGATTTTAAATCCTTGAAATTGCTGGTATTTTTGCAATTTGTTTTCCCATTCTTCTCAGTTTGTGGGTGGTTTCACCTTCACATCCCATTCTTTTTGGCTTGTAGGTGGCTTCATCTCCTTTATTAAGTGCCAGTCTATTGAGAGGTCAGACTCCATCAGCCTACTTACTCCTCCAAGAATAATTGTTCCAGCTGCTGTTCCACAGCACACCAGTAGCCATCATTTGACTGTCTGTTCAGCTGCCTTTGTAGGAAGAGGCACTGTACCTTTTGCAGATTATAAAGCCACTTCAGCAATGGTGCCATATTATCTTGGCCTCAGAGGACGTCTGTTGCCAAAGGTGTAACCACACTTGCCTTGGCAAGGATCAGTAGTCCTTTGTTTTGTGTTCTGCTTGTCAATTTTGAACAAGATACTGTCATCAGTCAATGTGAGGGCACTTTCTTGCCCAGTGGCTAACTTTTACCACATGAAAGTTAAGTCCATATGCAGTCTCTTCAATGCATATATCTTTTCTGAAATAAATTGGTGCTCCTAAATTTAGAGAGGTTCCCTTTTGGCAAGTTATATCTGATTAAATGAAAAGGCATTTATTACTGGTATAAGTTAATTTTAAATTGGATGGTCATACTGGTTGATGAATTATCACCTCTTCTAATTCAAATGGAACCTTTATCAATTTTGATGGTATTCATAGCTTTTCTTCTCCTGTGGAGACAAAAGCAAAACCTTGTCCCCAATGAAACACATATCCTGGTTTCCATTCTGAGGTCAGCACATCCTCAAAGAATATAGGCTGATTTAACTCTGTAGATTTTTCTATTATCCAATCTCTCTCTGCAGCTGTTGTTCCTTTTTCATTAGCACTGAGAATATTCAAAGTTAATAAAGCATTATGTAACTATTTCTGGGTGGTTTTGTTACCCCTTTCTGTTTATTTAGCATATCCTTTAGAGTTCGATTTGANCTTTCTATGACTGCTTGGCCTGTAAGATTATGTGGTATACCTGTAATATGCTTTATATTATAAGAAACAAAAAAACTGTTTCATTTTAGCAGAAGCATATGCTGGAGCATTGTCAGTTTTAATTTGTGTAGGTATAGCCATGATGGCCATAACTTCTAGCAAATGCATGATTACTGAACCAGCTTTCTCAGTATGCAAAGCAGTTGCCCATTGAAATCCTGAATAAGTATCAATAGTGTGGTGTCCATATTTCAATTTTCCAAATTCTTCAAAGTGAAACACATCCATCTGTCAGATTTCATTCCTCTGAGTACTCTTTGGTTACATCGTGCTGATAATGGAGTCAGGTTGTAAAAGGAACAAGTAGGACATTTCTTTATAATTTCCTTGGCTTGTTTCCAGGCTATGGAAAAATCCTTTTTTAAACCTTTACTATTGACATGATTTTTTTATGAAATTCTGAGGCCTCTAGCACATTTCCTATCAAAAGTTTATCAATCTCATCATTACCTTGTGATAGAGGGCCTGGCAGACCTGTATGGGATCAGATGTGAGTTATATATAAGGAATGCTTCCTATTCCTGATTATATCTTGTAATTGAATAAATAACAAAGTTAATTCTGACTCCACTCCTCTAGGATAAATTCTTCAGTCTCAATATGTAATACCACTCTTTCAGCATACTGAGAGTCAGTAACTATGTTGAGAGTTTCTGAAAAATCCATTAATACCAGCAGAATAGCATACAATTCTGATTTTTGAACTGAATTATAAGGAATTTGAACCACTTTAATTAAGTTTTCTGATTTTTAACCTGACTTTCCTTGTTTGTTTGCATATGTATAAAATGTAGGGGCTCCAGATATGGATGTTTCTGGTACAATGCAAGGCAAAAATCCAATCAGCTCTCTTTATAAGTTCAATTCTATTGCTTTTGGGATATTTGCTGTTAATCTATCCCAAAAAAATTAATGCAAGCTCTTTGCCAAGGTTCACTCTCTGCCCATAATTTGTCAATATCATCCTTAGTTGACAATTAGTATGACAATTTCTGCTGGGTCTATTCCTGCTAATTGACAAAGTCTCAATTTTTCTTTTAAAATCAAGTCAGAGATCTTTTCCACATAGGTTTTTAATTTTTTACTCTGCTGATTTGGCAGATATATCCATTCCAATATAATATCTTCTCTCTGCATTAAAATTCCTGTAGGAGAATACTTAGAGAGTAAAGTAACCAAAATGCAATCAAGCTTTGGATCCACTCAATCCACGTGTCCATCCTGTACTTTCTTTTCCACCAAGGCCAATTCTCTCTCAGCTTCATCTGTTAATTCTCTTGGACTGTTTAAGTTCTTGTCACCTTCTAAGGTTTTAAACAAATTACTCAGTTCATCATTTTTTATTCTGATAACAGTTCATAGATGGGAAATATTTCCAAATAATCTTTGAAAGTCATTAAGAGTCCATAATTGATCTCTCCTAATTTACACCTTTTGATGTCTAATTTTTGTAGGCCTATTTTATATCCTAAATAATTAATAGAATTTCCTTTTTGTATCTTTTCAGCAGCAATTTGTAATCCTCAACAAGGCAATATTTTCTTTACTTCTTCAAACATTCTTTCTAAGTTGTCTGCATTTGAAACAGCTAGTAAAATATTGTCCATGTAATGATAAATTATAGATTTAAGCAATTGTTTGTGTATTACTTCCAATGACTGTCTTACAAAATATTGGCACAGGGTTGGGCTTTTTAACATTTCCTGTCGGAGAACCCTCCAATGATATCTCTTAATTTGTTGAGAATTATTATAAGTAAGCACCTTGAAGACAAATTATTCTTTGTCTTTTTCTTATAAAGGTATACAGAAGAAACAGTCTTTTAAATCAATAACTATTAGAGGCCATCCTTTAGGTAACAAAGTAGGCAAAGGAATTCCAGATTGTAGAGNGCCCATTGGCTGAATTACCTTGTTAATTGCCCTTAGGTCTATTACCATTCTCCATTTACCAGATTTCTTTTTTAATAACAAATACAGGAGAATTCCAAGGGCTGGTTGATTCTTCGATATGCTGAGCATTTAACTGCTCTTTTACCAGCTCTTCTAAAGCCTGCAATTTCTCTATTGTTAAAGGCCATTGCTGAATCAATACAGGCTTGTCTGTCAACAATTTTAAAGGTAGAGCTATCTATCTTTGAAAGATCAGCAGTTGTTGGGCCCTGTTCTTGCACAATCTGGATGGCCAGTAATTGTTCTTTATAATAATACCTCCTAATATTTCTCTCAGAAACAGGCAATAGTTTGTGATTTGTTTCTGAGGTTAGAGGAATATTCATCTGGGTATTCCATTGTTGTAATAGATCATGGCCCCATAAATTCATAGCTATATTAGTCACATATGGCTTCATTTTTCCTCTCTGTCCTTCTGGTCCTATATATTCAAGCCATCTCACAGTCTGTTTCACTTGAGATAATGTTCCAATCCTTAATAACTGAATATTTACCTCCTGAAGAGGTCAATTTGGATGCCAAAATTCTGGTGCAATTATAGTAACATCTGCACCAGTGTCCACTAGACCATTTATTCGCATTTTTAATTTAGGTTTTTGTTCATTTATAGAAGTTTGCCAAAAAACTCATTTTGTAGTTTCTCCTGAATTTCCTGTTCTTTCTGATATAGATGTTTTATCACCCTGAGCAATATAGTTTTTTACAATAGACATTTGGTTATTTAATTGTTCTGAGAAGGGGTTTCTTCTATGATGGCAGGAAATGTCTGAACTGAATTTGCTGTCGGGGCCTTTGAGAGGCTCCTCAGGGAGTTTCCCGAAGGCAGAGGATTACCTTGTTTATCCCTTATTAATTTACATTCATTGGTCCAGTGTTTCCCTTTACCACACCTTCGGTATAATCCAGAAGGGAGGGGCATTCTGTTGCCAGTGTTCCTTGAAGAAACATTGTTTCTAGAAACACCCTGTTTACACTCCCTTTTCAGATGTCCTGGTTTACCACAGTTAAAACATCTGACATTATTATTTTTCCTCAAAGCTCTTGATATGACCTCTCCTATCCACATACCATCATGGGACTCAATATTAATTGTATCCTTGATCCAATCCTTCAAGGGTGCAGATTGTGCCTTTAATGGCTTGATTATTCTTTACATGATGCATTCATGTTCTCAAAAGCCAAGGATTCAATTATTATCTGTCTAACTTCTGAATTTGGTGTCATTCTATTTACTGTTGAAGATAGCTTTGTAGGAAATCCGTGAAGGATTCTTTGGGGCCCTGTATAACTTTTATAAATGATTCAATTTTCTTTCTTCCTTCTTCAATTCTGTCCCATGCATTCATAGCTGCCATGTGGCATAGAAATAGGGTTTGGTTATCATATAAACATCATCTGTTTATATCTGCGTATTTGCCTTCTCCAAGAAGCTGATCCTTAGAAATTTCTATACCTCTAGTCCTACTTTGCTGTTCTATAGTTTTAGCTTCCTCTTTATACCACATTTACCATTGTAAATTTGTATTAAGTTCTAGTACTGCAGCAGCCAATCTTTCCAATCCTGAGGGATAATTCTATTACAAGTTCACCACGAGTTTAACATCTGCTTTACAAATGGAGAGTGCATGCCATATGATACTATAGCTTCTTTAAATCTCCTTAAATCTAGCATTTGTGTTGGAGCCCAATTAGCTTGAACAAGATCATCTGGCAGTTGTTGTAAGGTTACAGGGTAGATTAATGTCTTCTGTCTTATAGCCTGAGGCTGTTTGTCTGTAGCCATATAATTCAGTCTTGATCTAGGTTCATCTTTAAATTCTTCTGAGTCTGAATTTCTCTATAAGTGATTTTAACAGGTTTTTCTAAAGTCAATCCTGAGCTAGGTTCACCTTTACATTCTTTTGTCTGGGTTTGAATTTCTCTATAATTCATTTTAACAGGTTTTTCTAAAGCTTTTATCTTGGCACTCAAATTAACCAACTCTCTTAATGTTAAAATAAAAATGATTAAACAAATAATATTCATAATTGATGTTACATACATCCCATCAAGATTAATTATTCTCTCACTTAGTTGTATTAAGCTGCCTAATGTGTTATCAAACAGAGACCAATTTACTGCTATTGTAAAAAAAAATTCCCATTTTTTTAATGTGGGAATAAAATCTCTTTTAACTAGTTTCTCCTTTCAAGATATCTTAATTGACTTACCAAATCTGTCAACTGCATAGAACAGTAGAAGTCCGAGGGAATTTCAAAGCAACTACCTAGTGTGGTAGCAGTTCTGAGATGGAAATCCAGAGAGAGAGGGTGAGAGAGAGAGAGCCCACACCACCCACCAAGAGCTACAGAAAGCCAGAGAGACTCCTGCCATGTGGTTCTAAATCTGGCTGTTAGCAGCTGCAGCAGCATGTAACGTGGATCAGGTCAGGTTCAGCCTTGGCCGAGGTCCAGCCACTTGAAGCTCTGGCTGAGCTTATAAGGCTACCAACAACTTTTTAATGAATTCTCATCATGTTGTGTGCCAAATGTAAGATGCAGTTTCTAAATGGTCTTGTTAAATGAAACATGGAGGCAGAGATAGGGGTGAAAATCTGACAGAGATCAGAGGAATTAGGAACAGCTACCAGCCTCACCTTACACCATGTAAGACAGATTTTCTAAATAGTCTTGTTAAATAAAACAAAGAGGCAGAGATGGGGTGAAAGTCTGACAGAGATCAGAGGAATTAGGAACAGCTACCAGACTCATCTTAGACTGCCGCCTTTGCTTCCAAAATGGAGAGAGACTTCCACTTCCTTCTACGTTCACTTTTATATCCCTTTCTGTTCTGTTCTCCCATTGGCTCTTTCAGCCTAGCTACATCACTTCCTCCTATGGCCCACTTCCTGCCTGTCTGTATAGACCTCCAGAATTCTATGGTTGATGCTGGGATTAAAGGCTTGTGTCTCCATGCTTGAATGTTCCTAGTGTGATCTAAAATTCACAGGGATCCAGATAGGCCCTGCTTTCTAAGTAAAAAGATTAAGGGCGTGTGCTAATTTTACAAGGCTAGTAACTGACCTTGTTCCTCTGATCTTCAGATAAATTTTATTGGGGGACATAGATAAAATACCACCACAATACCACCACTGCCACTTCCTCAAAATGAGAATATCTGACTTCCTCATACCTCCATGTCTATATTCCTTTCTGTTCTGTTCTCCCATTGGCTCTTTCAGCCTAGCTACATCACTTCCTCCTATCACCCATCTCTGTCACTTCCTGCCTGTCTGTATAGACTTCCAGAATTCTATGGTTGATGCTGGGATTAAAGGCATGTGTCTCCATGCTTGAATGTTCCTAGTGTGATCTGGAACTCACAGGGATCCAGACAGACCCTGCTTACTAAGTGATAGGATTAAGGACATGTGCTAATTTTGCAAGGCTAGTGGCTGACCTTGTTCCTCTAATGCTCAGATAAATTTTATTGGGGGACATAGATAAAATACCACCACAATTGGGATTGTGATCAGTGTATCATGGTGGCCATGCCTAGGTTATGGTGGTGAGGGTTAAGGTATTTAGATGTCATAATAGTAGTGGTGATGCAAGTGCTAACATCTCATGATGGGGAGTGATGTTACATTGACTGTAATGTAATAACTATCAAATTTGAAAAATTATTGCCACCATTTCATGCATATGAAATAATGTCATATGTAATTTATTCTTCATAAAGACACTATGGCATGAATACTAACATTATCCTCAGTTTGACTATTAAGAAGAAAGCACAAAAAGATTACTTCATTTTGCCCAAGGTCACACAGCTAAGAGGGCCTGGAAATTATACTCTGAATCAGGCATTTTGCCTTTGGTATTTATATTTATTTATTTATATTAATTATATTTACTCATTTATTTTACATCCCTTTTGCAGTTTCCTCTCCTTCCTCTTCTCCAATTATCTCCCCATAATTCCTCTCTGACCCCTTCAAATCCACTCCTCTGTTTCTGTTCAAAAAGGTGCAGGCCTCCCATGGGTGTCAACAGAGCTTGGCATATTAAGTTGAGGTAGGACTATATTCTTCCCCTCACATTAAGGCTTGGTCAGGCAACCCAATATGATGAATAGTTTACCAAAACCTGCCGAAGTACCAACAACAGGCCCTGTTCCCACTGCTAGGAGTCCCACAACTAGACCAAGCTATACAACAGTCATACATATGTAGAGAGCTTAGGGTCTCAACATGAGGGCTCCTTTGTTGTTAGTCCAGTGTCTGTGAGCTCTTACAAGCCCAGGGAAGTTATCTATGTCGGTTCCCTTGTGGTGACCTTGAGTTCCCTGGCTCTCACAATCTTTCTGTCTTCTCTTCAACAGGATTCCCAAGGCAGAGATCAGTGCTTGGCTGTGGATCTCTGCATCTGCTTCCATCACTTACTGGATGAAGGCTCTCTGATGGGAACTAGGGTAGTCACCAATTTGATTACAGAAAATGATCAGTTCAGGCTACCTATACATTATTGCTAGGAGTCTTGGCTGGAGTTGGCTTGAAGATTCTTGGGAGTTTTCATTACACTATGATTCTACCTTACCCCCAAATGCACCCCAATCAAGACATCTCTTTCATTACTCACCCCCAAACACTCATGATCCTATCCCCACCCACCCCTACTTTACCCAGGAGATCCTTCCCAGGGAAACCCGTGCATCCCAGTTCTCTGTTGGGACCTCCTTGTTATCTAGCCTCTCTGGGGATGTGGATTGGAACATGGCTATCCTTTACTTTACAGCTAATATCCACTTATGAGCAAGTACATACCATGTTTGCCTTTCTGGGTTTGGGGTACCTCACTCAGAATGATTTTTTCTAGTTCCATCCATTTGCCTTCAAATTTCATCCTTTCATTGCCTTTAGCAGATGAGTAATATTCCATTGTGTAAATATACCACCACACACCTATGGACATCTGATTTTTGACAGAGAAGTGAAAAATATACAATGCAAAAAAGAAAGCATCTTTAACAAATGGTGAAGGCATAACTGGATGTCTGTATCTAGAAGAAAGCAGATATATCCATATTTTTACTATGCACAAAACTCATGTCTAAGTGGATCAAAGAACTCAAAATAAATCCAGTAACACTGAACCTGATAGCAGAGAAAATAAAAGATAAAGTTGAATGCATTGGCACCGGAAAAACTTCCTGAATATAGCACTAGTAGCATAGTCACTAAGATCAATAATTAATAAATGGGACCTCATGAAACTGAACAGCTTCTGTAAGGCAAAGGACACTGTCAATAAGACAAAATATCAGCCTACAGAATGGTAAAAGATCTTCACTAACCTCACATCCCACAGAGGGATGATTTCCAAAATATATAAATAACTCAAGAAACTAGACATCAAAAAACTAAATAATCCAATTAAAAAATGGGGGTAGAGACCTAAACAGAGAATTCTCAAGAGAGGAATCTAAAATAGCAGGGAAACAATTAAATAAATGTTCAACATCCTTAGCCAGGAAAATGTAAATCAAAATGACTCTGAGATTCCATCTTTCACCTGTCAGAATGGCTAAGGTAAAAAACACAAGTGGCAGCTCATGGTAGGGAGGAGGTAGAGTAAGGGGAACACTCTTCTATTGCTGGTGGGAGTGCAAATTTATACAGCCACTTTAGAAATCAATATCGTGGTTTTTCAGAAAGCTGGGAATTGATCTACCTCAAGACCCAACTACACCACTCTTGACCATATAACCAAAGGATACTCAATCATACCATGAAATCACTTGTTCAACTAAGTTCATAGCAGCTTTATTCATAATAGCCAGAATCTGAAAACAACATAAATGTCCCTCAACTGAAGAAAGAATAAAAAAATGGTTTTAAGTAATGAAACTGTTGAATATGAAATTTCAGTTATAATATACTTTGCTTGGGAAATATAACACAGATACACAACCTCGGGAACAAGGTCGTCCAGATGACAATAATATAACAGACAAGGACAGAGAAAGAGTATTGTGGGAAAGAAATCCAGAGTAAGCAGTAAGACCTGTGATCTCATTTTACTAGGTTTTATCTTTTCATGTTATGCCTATTTCAATATGATTATCTTAAGAATAAAACCTTTAAACCATTAAAGTTTTGGAAGGAAATGACATTCAATAATAGCAACTTAAGTCCACATTGTGGTGATTATATTATGTCCCCCAAACTATTGTGTACCCTAATAAAACTTATTTGGGGTCAGAGAACAGAACAGCCACTAGATTAAACATAGAGGTTAGGCAGTGGTAGCACA
>LZPO01067647.1:12651-23226 GCA_001675575.1 Neotoma lepida
CCTTTCCTGGAACTCACTTGGTAGCCTTGGCTGGCCTTGAACTCACAGAGATCTTCCTGCCTCTGCCTCCCGAGTGCTGGGATTAAAGGCGTGTGCCACCACAGCCCATCTAGTACTTTCTATAGGACTGAATTTGTGGATAGATATTGTTTAAATCTGGTTTTGTCATGGAATATTTTGTTTTCTCTGTCTATGGTGATTGAAAGTTTTGCTGGATATAGTAGTCTGGGCTGGCATGAATGGTCTCTTATTGTCTGCAAAACGTCTGTCCAGGACCTTCTGGTTTTCAGAGTCTCCATTGAGAAGTTGGG
Source organism: Neotoma lepida (assembly GCA_001675575.1). Lineage (NCBI taxonomy): Eukaryota > Metazoa > Chordata > Mammalia > Rodentia > Cricetidae > Neotoma > Neotoma lepida. The sequence continues at coordinate 12,963 of LZPO01067647.1, forward strand.
TGTAATTCTGATAGGCCTGCCTTTATATGTTACTTGGCCTTTTCCTTTGTAACACAATATTCTTTTTTTTTTAAATTCTGTATGTTTAGTGTTTTAATTATTATGTAGCAAGGGAACTTTTTTTGTTGTTGTTCAGTCTATTTGGTGTTCTTTAAGCTTCTTGTATCTTCATAGGCATGTCCTTTTTTAGGTTGGAAAGTTTTCTTCTATGATTTTATTGAATATATTTTCTGTGCCTTTGAGCTGGTATTCTCCTTCTTCTATTCCTATTATTCTTAGGTTTGGTCTTTTCATGGTGCCCCAGATATCCTAGATGTTTTGTTAAGACCTTGTTGACTTTAATGTTTTCATTGACCAATAAATCTATTTCCTCTATCGTATCTGCAGTGCCTGAGATTCTCTTCCATCTCTTTCATTCTATTGGTTATGCTTGCACCTGTAGTTCCTCTTCGTTTACCCAGATTTTCTATTTCCAGAAGTCCCTCAGTTTGTATTTTCTTTATTGTCTCTGTTTCAATTTTCAGTCTTGAACTGTTTCCTTCACCTGTTTGTTTTTTTCTTGGCTTTCTTTAAGGGATTTGTTGATTTCTTCCAATTTTGTTTGTCTTTTCCTCGATTTCTGTAAGCCGTGTCTGTGTCTCCAGGGGCCTCTGATGCCATGGGGGATAGTTGGTGTGAGGGGAAGGATGATGGGTTCCATGTGTTTGGGGGGCAGAGTGGGACTTGAAGGTTATAAGGTCCAATGGGTAGTTAGGGTGGTAGGGATTTCTGCCTACAGGGGTCTACCTGCTGTCTGGCTGCTGGGCTGTGATGGGTGGGAGAGAGGCACAGCATGTGCCTCAGGGTCTAGGGCCTAGAGAAGGGGCTGTCCAGTCTGGAGACCAGTCACTCACCTCTTCCTCCAGTCACTCACCTCTTCCTCCAATTGGTGCAAGTAGAACCAGTGCTTCAGGGGGCCTCTGATATGATGTAAATGTATTTTAATTAAAATTTTAGAAGAAGAAAAAATGTGGTATGTTTGAGTGTCAAGTTGATAAGGATGGTGTTACAATCATCTACCTTGATTGTCAACTTGATGGATGTAGGAGTACAAAGGAATCACATCTCTTTGGGGAGATTTTGTAGATTAAGTTAACTGGGATAGGAAGACCCACCTTAACTGGGATCCTTGACTGAATAAAACAGAGAAAGAGAGCTAGGCAGCAGCATTCACCTCTCTACTTACTGACTGTAGATGCAATGTGATTAGCCACCTAAAGCTCCCGTCTCTAAAGTTTTACCCTCTATGATAGATTGTACCCAAAATAATTCCTCCCTTCCTTAAATTGTTTTGTATGTGTTCTATCCTGCAATCACTCAAGTAATTAATATACTGTTACAAACAGATAAATTATAGCTAAGCCAACAACCCTGTCTTAACATTGTTTTATAGGTTAAGAATATAGGTAAGTAAGGTTTCCTGCTTCACATGGCTGTATTAGTCAGGGTTCTCTAGAGGGACATATAAACAGAAATGAGGGGATGGCTATAGAAATATGTAAAAGTATATAGTTGCTCTTCACACAAGGCTGGGTGTCTCAGCAGTCCCAATCTGCTGCTGAAGGCCTGGAGGATTCATTCCTAGAGAGCTGCTAGCCTTCGATCCCTGTAGGAGGCTGGAAGAAATGTAGTTCTAATACCAGTGAAGGAATGGGGCATTGACAGCCAAAGAGCAAACAAAGTTGCTAGCAAGAGTGAAGTCGATCAGGCAAAAGAAATTTCCTTCTTCGACCTCCTTTCATCTGGGCTGCTACCAGAAGGCGCCGCCTACACTTCAGCTGAGCTTCCCCACTTCAAACAATCTGATCAGGAAAATTCCTCACCAGAGTGCCTAGCTGCTTGCCTTTGAGTTGATTCCAGGCCCAGTCAAACTGACAGCCAAGATAAACCATCACAGGCCTGCCCCTTGTCAACTTGACACCCAAACACATTACTTTGTATCATTCTTAATTTCCAAATGAAAATAAAGAGGAAGTCCTAATTCAACCTAACAGGATCTACTTTCCCACGTACAACTGCAAAGCTGGTCTGATCTGGAAAGATCAGGAGACTGAAGGCAGATAAGCATCCTGACCACAATGACATGGCAAACCTCTGACTTCCCCTAGGATAGAGGTTGGCATAATGGGAAATTTTTTTCATCTGCATGGCCCCACTTCCAGCTGACTGGCCAGGANATATACAAGATGGATCCTGGACATGCCTCAGCTTTCATTACACGGTGAGCTGTCAGCTCCCTCTTCTGTGTTCAAGTTGACTAACCCCCNAAAAGGACAGAGATATACATCATACAATGAAATTATGTAAAAGACTCAAGCTTTCCTAGGGANCTTAGAGCTTAGATTTCAGTTTGTGAATCCTTTTCCTCATGTGGGATGTCTCTTTGTGCATGTGGGTGCGTGTGTGGTCTTTGTGCATGTGGGTGCGTGTGTGGTCTTTGTGCATGTGGGTGTGTGTGTGGTCTTTGTGCATGTGGGTGTGTGTGTGGTCTTTGTGCATGTGGGTGGGTGGGTGGTCTTTGTGCATGTGGGTGGGTGTGTGGTCTTTGTGCATGTGGGTGGGTGGGTGGTCTTGCTTTTAATAGAACTCATTTGTTTGCTGTGACTGCAATTTATTTCCTTCCTTTTAATTTTCTAATTGGCAGACACCCAAGATCCCTAGATGTTTTCGAGACTTCACTCACATGATCAGTGCTTAAGTGACAACTTGACAGTCCCTCTCCTTATCTGTGTCNTTTCAGGCCCTCTATATCTCCCATAGGATAGATGTAGTTCTTACTTGGCTGCTCCAGAGTCTCCAAAATAGGAGGATGATCCCTAGCTCTTATCTAGCTAAGCTCATGCTTGCATAGCATCANTCCAGCTGTGCAATGCTGAGCTGAACCCAGGTGTTAGCTGTAGGATGAATCTTAAATGGNCTTATTAATAAAAAACTCAGTGCCAGCTATTGAGGTGAATTCTGAAAGATCAGAGAAACAGAACAAGCCACAGCCAACCTCACCTTGCCAATTCCTCAGCTGATCTTGTTTCCTCAGCCTGCAGGCTTCTGAGTCCTCNCCCGACTGGATCTCAGCTGAACTNCTGCTAAAAGCTTCAAAGCTTAAAAGGCCCTAGTTCCTGGTCCTCAGGCCTTATATACCTTTCTGCTTCCTGCCATCACTTCCTAGGATTAAAGGNGTGTGTTCTTCCCAAGCAAAGACATGAGATCTCAAGTGTTGGGATTAAAGGCATGTGTGCCACCATTTTCTGGTCTCTATGTCTAATCTAGTGGCTGTTCCATTCTCTGACCCCAAGAAAGCTTTATTAGGGTGCACAATATATCAACCACAGTTAGCCCTATTTAATAAGTTACAGCAGATTCTGCCCCTTGAGGGAAGANGCACCTAGGCCTATGGTTAATTCTTGCCAGCTCATCATCATGANCAGATCCCATTTTCTCCAGTTCTATATACTTACTCTCCATTCCAATGTCTTTCTTGTCAGCATGAAGGAAATAATGAAGTCACAGTTTAGCGGTAACTTTAACCACAAAAACATACATTTGATGGAGAAAATTTAAATATCAGTTAGGAAGATAAATTGGGGACCTTGAATATCTCCAGTAAAACTTCCATGTACCCTGCTTCATCAACCTGAGTTTAAATGACACATGTATTTATAACCTATTGTTAGTTAATTAATTGTACCAGGAATTAACTCCATGGCATTGTACACCCCAGATATAGGCTATATATAGCATCCATATGGGCTACATTCCTGTAAGAATATCATCAAAAGGGTTTTCTTAGTCATTCTAGCCACCTCTGCCTTTTATGCAAAGATTAGCCTTTCCAGGCATTTGGGGAATTTCAAGTCCATTTTCTTACATACTTTTTCATTCCTTTATATCAGGAGTGTGAGGCTACCTTTTTACACATGGTTCTGCTAGTGGTTTCTGTTGGTGTCGCTGTCTCTGCCTTCTTCTAAATCTACCACCTGTAGTGACAGCTTGATGCACATTATTTTTTTAAAAAATCATTGCAGTAATNTCTACTCCTATGGGGTTGTAAAAAGAATAANCCTCCTTNTTCTACTGAAGCCAGCTTCTTCCTTACTTCCAGTTCTCATATTCAATGTGTCCCACCGTGAAGCTGCCTAAGCATCCCGTGTTGCTATGTTGTCTCTTTCTGCTCAGCGCAGTGTATTTCAGNGTCCCTAAAGGAATCAGAGAAATTGCAGTGGATACCTTTCAGTGTCTCCTTGGTCACATGCTGTGTCCAGATTCTCATTCCCACTGTGATCAGATTTGCTTTCAAAGAGCCTTGGCACAAGTTTAATTGCAAACCCTTTACTGCCTGATTTTAGACTATCCCTAAGACACAAATGCTGAGACATTACTGCCTGACTGTAGACTATCCCTATGAGACACAAATGCAGAGGCACATTACTGCCTGATTGTAGACTATCCCTAAGACACAAATGCAGAGGCACATTACTGCCTGATTGTAGACTATCCTTAAGACACAAATGCAGAGACACATTACTGCCTGATTGTAGACTATCTTTGTGAGACACAAACGCAGAAACACATTACTTCCTGATTGTAGACTATCCCTATAAGTCACAAATGCAGAGACACATTACTGTCTGATTGTAGACTATCTCTAAGACACAAACACAGAGTAAATACTCCGTAGCCACAGCGGACACCATAAAGATATGCTGAATGTTCTCGGTCATGATAACTCAAAGGGCTTACTGCATAGAAGTAGAGAGTATAACGGTGGTTACAAGAGATTAGAGAGCGGGAATGGTCAGTGTGTGAAAGTTGCTAATAGGTAAGANACAAAGCACCTGTGCCCCTATGGCATGGCAGGCTGATGATGTAATTGNGAACAACAGGAGTAGTTAACTCATTCATTGTGCATTCCAAAATAGCCATAAGAGAGATTTTTTTCTAAAATTCTCATCACAAGATGCTGAATGTACAATAGATGTGCTAATTATCCTAAACTGGCCATTCCACAATGTATACACATACTGAATCATCACACTGTGCCCCTGAATATGTCAAATTATAGTGCCAATTAAAATAATAGATAATAAATGAGTATATATGGACCATAATGCTTTGTAAATAACCTTTTCATTCAATAAACTATCAAACACATTGTTTTAATTATATTTTAGTATAACCAGGGTATCTCATTTTTTGACACTGGGCCATGATGTTATCATTTACAAATACATTGGCGCATTTGTAGCATCCTTGGGATATAAATGGCCCATGGGCTGCCAGTTTGACAGAACTGGTAGACCACAGTATTCAATTATATAGATTAACTATAAATTATTTAATCAATAACTTATTTGTAAAAATAGGCTGTTTTAAGTTTTTATACTTATAAATAATACTGTATGAAAAGTGCTGATAAACACATTTTAAAGATGCCGTTTTGGGGGACTGGAAAGATGGCTCAGAGGTTCAGAGGCCTTCTTGCTCTTCCATAGGACCTGAGTTTGGTTACAAGTTCCCACATTAGATGACACACAACTGCCTGTAACTTCAGCTCTAGGGGATCTGACATTCTTCCCTAGATGGACACACATGCACATGTACTTAAAAAGTAAAAATGAAATATTTTTAAATACATGTNTTTTTTCTCTTTAAATAAACTCGTTATTCATGCAAGTAATATTGTGGGGTAAAAGAATTATTTTTATCCTTTTAGAATTACTGATACACAGTTCAATTCCTTCTTAGTGGGGGGTCCACTTTTTTTTGGCCCCAGTAGCAGCATATAATTAGACATTATCATTGTCTCTGATTTTGTCAACAAACTAAAAATGGCATTTTTGTTGTTTTGCATTTCTTAAATGACTGGCCTTGATTTTGTGGTTAAGTTTACTGACCATTTTTATTTATTGTTTAGTCAGCACCATTTTTTTTATTCACCAAAAATATTTACACAGCAGAAAATATTTGTCAGATACATTACTCATTCACACAGTCTATCAGGACATTTCTCTTTGTATATTGATACATATTAGTTCATTTTATAAGGAAGATTCACATTATCTCTCATATGTGAATATATCACATATACCTTTTCCATTTGTTTATCAAATGATTTTTGTCTTTTCTCCTGTGTANAGTTCACATTTTAAGATAATGAAATCCTAAACATTTATTGTATGTATTTGTCTTTATGGCTAGGATGGGCATTACCATGAATAAATGAATAAATGTGAATGGGATATTTAGAATCAATAAGCTGCTGTGGCCTCAAAGATGCCTTTATTATGTTTGAGCTATCATTACGGCTTGTAATTACTTGGGAGGCATCCCAAACATTGCTGTATCTCTCCTAAATGCCGTTGATTTCTGAAGGCTTGGTGAAGTTTGAGACTGTTTTAATTAAAATCAAGAACAAGTCTATACTACATCATGGAACTATAATTATGCATCTGTAAATGCCTTTATCTTGTCCAAATCCCTTTGGCAGTCTCATCTAAGTCCGAGTAAAATGAAGAGTGGCTCAGAAATAGAACAAGCTTAAGGTATTGTGAGTAGAGAGACCAAACACAAGAACTTGGGGCTTGCAGTATAATTNAGTTTTTGTGTGAATGTTGTTGTCTAGAAATCCTTCCTTACTACTGCTTAGATGGTGCCACTCTATGACACTGTGTAATGACTTCTGGCCTCTCTCTTGCAAGTCACATGGTAGAAATAATAATTTATTAACTACTGGTGGAATCATTGCTTCAATGTTGGTCTCTGCCCTGCAGGACTCTGTTGAGCTACCTCTGTCTACCCGATCACTGTATCCCTAACACCAGAAACGCTGAATAATCCCTCAGAAAGGCCAAATGAAAGAGGTATGGCCATATTCTGTGTAGTATGGGCATTCTATATTACCTTTAGAATCATGTGGGGAAAAATATAGAAACTGTATTGCTTCTTTTAGACATCACCCATGGTTGCCTTTTTGATCAACCAACAGACGGTAGTAGTTAAATATGATTCACCAAACTTAAGACATAAATTTTCCGGCATATTACAGGAAGCTTATTGGCCCTGCACTGAATAAATGAGCATGTAAGTACCATGAGCCCCCATAACTTTATTGGCATTGCTTCCCATTCCTTCTCTCTGGAGCACAGAAGAGATTCATATCTCNGTGACTCACACACATGGCATGGACTGATGTGGTGAACAGGCTAGCTTCAAGCCCCAGATGCTGCAGGCTTAGGCAAATGAAGAGCAAATTGAGTGGGCACCTTCCAGGGCATGAAAAGGAAAGGCACACTAGAGGACATCAGGGAATTCAGCACTGTCTCAGAGTGTGTGTCAGTAACACAATCCAAAGGTAATTTAGTATCCTAAATTCCCCATCAATTTCTTATGAGACCATTTCTTTCTTCCAGGGAATTCAAACACCTTTACTCAATGATCTTTGCTCTTGAAATAGACCCTCCCAGCTACCAATACCCAAAGACAGTGTGACATGGGGATGGAAGATTCTGNAAGTCCTCTGGTGATTATTTGATAGATAANAAGCTGGGAGAAAAGATAGAAACTGATATTAGATACAGGCACACTGAAGGGAGAGAGAGACACAGTCACTGACACACTGAACACAAAGAGGAATAATAGCTACAAAAATCAGAGCAGCTTACATCTGATAGATGTAAGTCAACCCTGTGGATCANCACAACAGGGCAGTGGTTTGGTAGAGCTCAGGAAGAGCGGCTTTAAGGGAATGAGAGGAAGAAGGCAGGCTACATTGTCATATTCACTGCAGTGGTTTAAAGTCAAAATGGCTTGATGTTTCAAGTTAACTCTTGGTTAAAGAATGTTCAGGAATTGCCTCCAATCCACAGTTACCATCAATAGGACCATGATGGGATTTTTAGTGTCAGTGTCCCCCTAAGTGTTAGCTGCTCAGCAACAGTGGGGCAAGCACAATTACTCTTTCCCAGACACTTCATTTTTCTTGGTAGCCTCATCCATGTGATAACGTTTCTGGGAGATGAATAAGCCATGACACATAGGATTTTCATAAGAAGGGAGTGGGGAAAAAAAGAGTAGCAAGGAGGAGAGGAGGACACACACATGCATTTTATGGGAATGAGGTAAATATTATATTCCTCTACCTTTTGCTTTTTAAGAAAAATTAATCAATTAATTTATTTTACATCCCAACCACAGTTCCCCCTCCCTTCTCTCCTCCCATCCCCTCCCCAAACCCACCTCAATCCACACTTCCTCTGTTTCTGTTCAGAAAGGGGCAGGCCTCCCATGGATATCAACAAAGCATGGCATATCAGTTGCAGTAAGACTAAGCATCTCCCCTGTAGTGGGTAGCTGTTCCAGCTTTGACCTGGAAGCACGACCCCTGGTGAGGCTTCCAGTAACTGCCACGCCTACCTAGGATATCCCCCTGGGGCTGGCTGAGATGGGAGCCTTTAAGACCAGAGATCTGTCCATGCTGATGCTCCTGGTTCCTGGTGATCCTGGACACTGGATGGTGGATCGAGCAGAGTTCTCCAGAGAATACTGCTGGACTGTGCCTCACCTCTCCTGGACCCTGTAATCAACCCCCTTACTGGCTGTAAGTTACCCCTAAATAAATCTTCTATTAATTATGTGGAGTTGTCTTAATAATTTCCACTATACTCCCCTTATATTTAGGCTGGGCAAGCAATCCAGTATGAGGAATAGTTTCCCAAGATCCAGCTAAAGCATGAACGACAACCCCTGCTCCTGTTACCAGGAGTCCCACAAATAGACTGAGCTACTCAACTGTCACATATCTGTAGAGTGCTTAGGTCGATCCCATGCAGGCTCCATGGTTGTTGGTTCAGACTCTGTGAGCTCCTATGAGCCAGGTTAGTCGTTTCTGTAGGTGCTCTTGACCTTCTGGCTCCTACCATCCTTCCTCCCCCTCCTCAGCAGGATTCCCTGAGCTTGACCTAATCTTTGGCTGTGAGTCTCTGAATTGGTTTCCATCAATTACTGAATGAAGGCTCTCTGATGACAATTGGGGTAGTCACCAATAAGTGCCCCTATCTTCTGGAAACATCTTCTCTAGTTCTGCACTTTTCTACTGATGACCTCACTGCAGGTCACCTTCAGCCCTCACCTCCAACCAGGGCTCTTCCAGGTGGTGTATCTTAGCCCCTTGCAGAACCAACATATGGCACATACGTTTATTCCTATACCAGAGACAGGATTTCTTTGGTGCCCCTACATATAGAGTTAGTAAACTCGATGTAACAGAAATGTGGCTAATTTGGAGCAAATGGACATTAGATGCAATTTATCTGTCTATGCTTGGCCCTCATTTGTTCTCCACCATTAGCCTGTTGGAGAAGGTGGAACCTCAGAGTGGCTCTTGAAAGTTTCCATTTCTGCTCTGACTTGATTCTTTATCTCTGGACTTGTGTTGGCAGACTGCAGACTTTGGGGATTACTGAGGCTGCACCAATGCAACGATTACAACAACACACCGTATTGTCCTTGCTTGGCAAGGAAGCAACTGCTGGGATTGTTTACAAGGAGAGTCTGATTGTCCAGACAGCCTACAAGGCACAGGAATCTTTGTGGGTACCATCCGTAAAATTTTCTAGTAATAAAAAATTTTAAACTAAGCATGAAGGAATTCCTTAGGAAATTATATAATAGAAAAAATGGACCAAGTTAATCCATTAAATAATCCCAGTGAAATCCACAGTAACAAATCAAGAGTTAAACAAAATAAGAGAGCTTTAGTAACTATAGAGATTTGTTTGTACATGTGACTCCCATTTTTGCTACTTGTTGTTTTGAGACAGATTATCATTCTGTAGTCCATTTGGGCCTCAAACTCATGCAATGCTCCCACCTCAGTGTCCTTAGTGCTGCGATTACAGGTCAGAGGCAGTAATCCAGGTTTCAACATTGTAGTTTATCTGGTTTCAACATTATAGTTATAACATGAGGTTATCATAGAGTAAAATTTATGTACAGAAGAGTATATTAAACCCATTTACTACAAGTTCTGAAAGACTATAGATGTGTTGTGTAACAAGATTTTTCCTGGGAAGACACAACATACACTTCTCCTCATCCCAGATAGGGAGCCCACAACAAATTAAATATGGATATCACCAAAATCAAACTTGGTGAACCAATGGAGTTTTATTGGGATTACTTACAGGGGTATGGATGAGGAGTTACTTATGGGAGAAGAAATTACTCAAGG
>LZPO01067648.1:12817-23202 GCA_001675575.1 Neotoma lepida
AAGTTCAGGTTGTTTGGCCTCAGCTTGTTTACTCAAACAGCTCCGGTACAGGGGAAGAAGAACTTGTAATTGACTAGCTCAAGAGGAAGGAGTCAAGAACAAAAACATCCTGTGCCAGGCAAGCAGGTCAACAGTTCAAACCAGATTGGGGGCTCAGGGCCCAACAGTCTGTAAGTGTTTTGTTTCAATATAACAGCAGGGAAGAGACGTTTAACAACATATGCAATCAAAAGGAAATGTATCTTGTCTATAATTTAGGATTTGTTTCATATACAGCTTGTCTCATTTAAAGTCTGATTGATTCATGTATTTTCTTGTCAGGAACTATTTTTTGAATGACTAAAGAAATTGACCGTTTTTATATGTGAGTATGTGTATGTAGCTGTGTGTTCATGTTTGTGTGAGGTGTTGCATGAACACATGCATGATTGCTCATACNGAGACCAGAGGTCAACCTCATGTGTTGTTGCTCNGGAGCCATCTACCTCATTTGTTTGAGACAGAGACTCTCACTCACTGACCCAAGGGTTTGATGATTCAGGTAGGCTGACTGTTCATAGAAACCAGGGAACCACTCATCTCTCTATCTCCTGAGCACTGGGATTAGAGGAATGTGTGACTACACTGGGACTTTTACACGGATGCTGGGAATAAAACACTGGTCCTTCATGGCTAGCACTTTATTAACTGATCTATCTTGCCAGCCCGAAGAAACTGTTTTGTTTTGTTGGTTTTTCAAGACAGTCTCTCTGTGTAGTCCTGGCTGTCCTGGAACTTGCTCTGAAAGACTTGTTTTTAAAAGAAACTCTGAACTGTGAAACCAAAGTATATCTTTATTTCCCTCTACTTAACTTGATTTTTTTTCTTTTTAAATTAATTTAACATCTTGGGACTAGATTAGGTTTTCTGGAAATGCATCTTGCTTCACATCACTGACAAATACAAAGCTCACCTCCAAAAACATACTGNGTGGGACTTCAGGGCTGACCTTCAGTGAATTCACCCTGAGGACACCATTTCCTTTCCCTACTTCCCAGAATGCTGGCCTTNCTACATCAACTAAACCTATTTACTTCCTCCTTGTACNTCAACATCTGATCCTTTGTAAACAGAGACTTTCACTCTCACCACCTTGAAACAAATTATTGTTCCTCCAAACACTACNTGTCTCTAGGCTAAGGTTAATCTCTAATACTTCAAGTAAATCTCCCAAATATACTCCAGCTCACAATGACTGCTCACTTCTTCATTTACTTTCACAACAAATAGCAGTGATGTGAGTTACTTTAAATAATTACTGAACTGTTTTACAGGATAAATTTTAAAATCATTAGTAGAAATTATTCTCTCTCTCTCTCTCTCTCTCTCTCTCTCTCTCTCTCTCTCTCTCTGTGTGTGTGTGTGTGTGTGTGTATGTGTGTGTAAGGAATTTTAATTTTTTCTTTATATACTTAGGTGCCTGTATCACAAAACTGTCCAAGCAAATTCTCAAAAAATGAGGAGGTTAATTGATTGACCAACTGATTAGAACTTTCTAANATGTTTTATTAAGCATGATTTAGCAATCCGGTGTGATTGTTGGTTTCAAAGTTGTAACGATGCTAAAGGATATAAGCATTCTACTTAGACTGTTTAATNTTTCTTTGTAATCTTGTCAAATATTTTCCAGCAGTTGGAGAGAAAGCTAAAAATTAGATCTAAAATGAAAGTCACTGAGCCATTTGNAAATTCAAAGCTATTGAAAGAGGCAAAACAAAACGCTGATGAAATGAGTCCCAATCTCACAGCAATTCTGAAGGAGCATGTGGCTGAATGTGCCCTTGTGATATTTATTTATGGGATCTGTGACTAAATATAAGCCTCACAAGCTCACATCAAGATGTCATCCTAGGGGTTGGATAGAGGGGTAGATGGGTAGAAGANGGACCTANGGGTAAAGCACTAATTGTTACAACCTCAGTTCAGATCCCTAGAACCCATATTAAAGGAAAGGCAGACATGCAATCCAACCTGTAATCTCAACCCTCAAGAGATTCCNTGGGGTATGTAGCTAAATCAGGGAGCTCTGGGTTCAATTGGTTGGGTNTTTATCAATATGTAATGTCTAGGAAGATTGACACAATTATCCTATGTCAACCTCTGGATTATACAGACCCTTGCATANANAAGCACCTGCACACATACAAGTGAANATGTAAGCATACATGCAAGCACACAACTCACACATATACAAGTCATGCAGTAATCTGAAGAACATGTAGGATTCTACATATAATATTTACAAATATCAATTTAGGAATTAATTTATATGAAAATATGGCACTCATCTTAGGAAATATTCATTTGCCATTAACAGTAATATATACCTGAAATATCTATCTATGTAATGCATGCACCTATTCATTTAACAGCCACAGACTGACCACCTGCCATATGATAAAGCAAAGTTAAACTGGAGACCAGGCTTGAAAATTTCCTGACACACAAAATTAATTAGACTTTAAAAGTAGCCTTAACTATACTAAAATCTCAAACATAAGCAAAATTAATTTGTATCATTTCTNGTAAAGGCTTATGACAGACAAAAACAAACTTTGAAATCTGCCAATCAAAAACAACCAATTAATATATTTGTCATTGTGTCACTGGAGACTTTCCACTAAATCTGAAATGACAAATTTATAAATGTAAACAGTCAACCTTTCCATTTCTTATCTGCCCTGAAAATTGTTTCCTCTGGTGCTCTGTCCCTGACATAGTGACCTCTTCTAGCTCTCTTTCTTAATTTGAGATTATTTTTCCTTAGTCAGGTATGTTCTTTAAACCAGTGCTGTGGTTCAGGCTTTCTTTCTTTTATATATACCACAGAAAAAAATATTAGCTATTTATTAAGTGTGCAGCAGAGAATAAGAGAGAAATTAACACTGGGATTTATATGCAAGATGTAAAGGCATACACAGTCATAGAGAAAGAAAGACAATAATAAATTGATGTCACTTCACACACAGGACATAAAAATTAATGATTTAAAGAATATTGGTTGGCCATACTGAAGACATTCTCTGAAAAAATGATTCTTAACCTAATCTCCAAGAACAAGATGACCATGCAAAGAGATAGTTTTCATTTTAAATTATTTTCTAAGTATAATATAATATTTTCAATTTTCTGAAATCACAACCCACCATTTCATCCCAGATGAAAGCCTCTTCAGCAAGGTAATTCTGTAATGTGCATAGCTGCTTTTGGCTGCATCTGTGAGTATCTACAGAAAAAATATTAAAGAAGATGCTATAGAAGTTTTAAAGAACAAAATGCAAGCCATTATGGCTCCTGATTCTTTTTCTATTCTGATCTCTGTTTCTTCCCTAAAATTTTTCAATTCCTGTAGCATGCACCTTATTTTTCTGAAAATGATCAAATAGATAAATTATTAAACATAAATATTGCAAAGGTTAATAAAAATAACTGTGCTAGGGATGGGTGTATTTAATAACAAAATCTTACCCTTTAAAGAACTGCATTAGTCATTCTTCCATTACTGTAACAAAATGCCTAGCATATACAAATTTATAATGAAAAAAATACTTGTTTTGACATAGATTTATGAGGTTTCTGTTCATGACTAAATGGGCCCTAATACTTACAAGCAAAACAATTTATATACTATATGATATATAATATAGAATATAGAATATAGAAATATATAATGACAGAAGACATGGTGTAGTGGTTTGATTCAGAAGCCCAATCCAGGCACAGAGGCTCTCTCACTTTCTATTGCCTGATGATCTATAAAGACCTCTCAGTGGTAATGTCTGTCTTCGTGCCACCCTGCTCCCTACCAAAAGGATAACGGACTAAACCCCTGACACTGTAAGCAAGTCCCAGTTAAATACTATCTTTTGTAAGAGTTTTTGTGGTCATACAATCTTTTCATATCTATAGAACACTGACTCATGCAGAAGTTAGAGTACGATATTGCTGTGACAGGAATGAACATGCTGCTAGTTGGTAGAATGTAGACTTTTGGACTTTGGATTAGGAGAGCAGTTGAAGGTGTTAAGTGGAGTTTAGTGGGCCACACTAGTAGCAGCATGGAAGGCAGTGGTGCCAAGCTCAAGAGGTTTCAGAGGAGAAGAATATTGAGTGCTCTAGAGATTGTTCTTGTGATATTTTGATGAAAAATGTGGCTACTTTCTGCCCTTGTCTAAAAATTCTGCCTTTTGCTAATTTGAGGAGTCTTGGATTAATAACATTGGCAGAGGAGATTTTAAGACAGCCAAGTATTGACTGTAATACTTACTAGTGGCCACTCTTACGCAGATCTACAATGAAAAGGAGCAAGCTGAGCAAGTAAAGATACAAAATATGTGGTTTGGGGAGAAAAGGAGTACCAGGAAGTTTAATGGAGCTAAGTCCTGTGCTCAAAAACATACAAAGTTTGAAGAAAAGCCTGATATTAAATGGAATAAATGTTGACCTCAGGACAAGACACCAACTAGCTAAGCTTCCAGCTTCTGAAACGTTAAAGAAAAGCTTAAGCAGTGAAGGAAATAACCAACAGCAGAAAGCTAATGCAGATGTAATTGAACAAGAGGGCCATGTTCCACACCCCACAAGCAGCAGAACTTGAAAGCTTTGGCCAAGTGGTTATGGTTTTAGAGTCAAGGATATAAAAAAGGGGTTGTGGAATCTTGTCTCCTCAGTTATGGAAAGCTACTGAGGCCAAGCATGTGCCAGAGGTGTCCTTGGATGGAGACTCAAAGACGGCATTTTGTGAACTTATAAAAGTGAAGCCTAGATTGCCTTGGAAACCCCAAGATGTTAGAGATGCCAGAGTCATGGCATACCTGCTGAGGATAGCTGCCACAGTATATGGGACCAGACCAAAGAGAGGAGTGTGTTGTCAACAAAGCTGAAAGGAGTTGGAGATCTGAAAACCACTTTGAGATAAGAAATGGAGATTCAGGGTTTAGATTTTTCCCTACTGGTTTTATGTCTTTCTTTGGCCCAGTATTTCCTCACTATGCCCCCTTTCTGCCTTTTTGGAATAGTAATGTATATTCTGTGCTATTATATATTTGAAGTATGCAATCTTCTTTTTTATTTTGATTTTACAGGAATTACAGTTAAGAGATTGCTTTAAGGCTCCAAGGAGACTTTGAATTTTAGACTTTTAAACAATGTTGAGACTGTGATAAACTATGGGGACCTTTGAAGTTGGACTTCATGGTATGGCTACAAGTCTCTGGGGACCAGAGAGTGGAATATAATAATTTGATTAAGAATGATGCACATAGGCTCATAGATTTCATTTGTTGGTCACCAGGGAGTGGGACTATTGGAAAGTATTATCAGGTGTGACTTTGTTGGGGAATGTGTGGCCTTGGTGGAAAAAGTATGTCGCTGGGATAGGGTTTTGAGGCTTCTGAAAGACAAGTCAAGCTCAGAGTGAGGGTCTCTTTTCCTGATGCCTGTGGCTCAGGATGTAGAACTCTTAGTTACCATGACTGCCTACAAGCTGTCTGCCATGAGGATAATGGACTAAACCTCTGAAACTTTAAGCAAGCCCTAATTAAATGCTTTCCTTTATAAGAGTTTCTGTGACCATGATGTCTCTTCACAACTATAGAACAATTGACTAAGACACACAGCCAGGGCAAAACTAAAGCCAAAAGAGCATCTCACAATCTTTTTTGAGGTCATACAAATGACCAGACCTTCCACTAGTTCCCAACTCTTAAAGTTTCTACCACCTCCTAGTAACACTACTGGCTTTGGCCAAGTCTTTCATACAGGATTCTTGGGGAACACTCCAGATCCAAACTATAGCAAGAATGGAACTGCCTATCCTTATGAAGATTATAATCCCTATAGTTTCCCAGGATGTTTCCTCAAACACTATGATCTCATAAGCTGTATCAATGACCACCCCAAGGGAAAGATAAAGTGTGGGGAAGAGGACAGGTCTGGACAGGACTCCTGGGGCAGCAAGTGTTTTATTTGCCCTACGCAACACCGATAAAGAAATTGACATAGTATGCTTTGTATTTTGGTCAACTGATGGATGTTTAATGAGAACAGATTCTTAAGAAGTATTGAAAAGAATCTATAAGCCAGCATTATCATTGATTCAATATATACATTACCTAATGTATCCACATATTTCAAAATATCAATAAAAATAAAATTATTATGTTAAAGGAAAATAAAGGAGGTGAAAATTATGATATAGATATTCTAATATGACTGTTTTAACTTTCTGGAACAAACAAAAAAATAAATAAAACAATGAATCTATTTTATATAGAGAAGACAGAACACAAACATGTGGAAGGTTTAATGCAGAGTTTGTATGTGTGAATGATAATGTGTTTCCCATGGATACCAGTACACCGTGTGCCTCATGAAGTGATTGTGTTTTCACCACAGCCACTTCAGTTGTCCTTGTGGAACCACTATACCATCCATCTTCTCTGAACACATTTCCCTGGACTACCCTACTAAATACCCTACTAAATACAGCTTTAGAGTTTCACTTTGCCATTTCCTTTTCAAGTTCTGGTGTGATAGCATCTTATCATTAATGGTGCTTAAGATTTTTAAAAAATTGTCTACCATAGTTTTTTATTTCTGCAAAGTTTGCAATGCCTTATTCCTACAACACATGGGGATGATCAGGTAAACACAGATTCCATGGAAATAAATCTTGTATATGGTGCTTGCTAGAAGAAAAGAGATCACNGTAGCCACTTCTGATTGATGGTCTTCCGTACAAAAAAAAAAATGGCCATAGTTTAGATGGACTCCATTCTATTTCAGTGATTCACTTCCAACCATATTAAAAATATGTGCATAATCTAATAACATTTCTGCCAAATGAGACCTAGTCAAGACTTTGAAGTAAAACCAGTTNCATATAAGGTGTCTGCTGTGTGTATTTGGGTTATATAACTTTAGGAAGGGTGATGCATAAGATATGTAAGAAAATAATACATTGTCTTTGAAACTTGATTTACTCAAATATTTTGAATCAATTTACTCTCCAGGAAATATAGAAAAGATACATTTTCTCCCTCTAACCTCAAGCTATAAAAAGTTTATCTGGAAAACCACAAAAAAAAAAAAAACCAGAAATGTTATCATGTTTCACTTGAGCTCTTAAGAAACATCCTTCCTTTAAATAAATTACCCTGAATTGGATTTAATTAAGTTTTGAGTAGTGAACTTAGGTACAAAAGCATGAATGCAGATTAAATTATTGTCTAGACCAAGGCATCATAATATTTTCCCTTACAGCTGCATCCTGCTTTCAATGTTCTCNCAGAAAGATCCTCCTAAATCAAATTTCTGATAATCAATCACACTGTAAATGCACTGAGAGAGTTTGTTATTGAAAGGACTGTCCTGGAGTGAATTGCAAAAATAATAATCCTTGGTGACATAGTAATCTTTAGCTGCCTTTGCTGTTACATAAATCTGTCTTTACATTAGACAAATCTGCCTTAAGAGATATCTTCTCAGAAACGTTGAAAGGTCTGTTAATATCATCAGAAGGTTGTTTATACAGCCCCACCCTATCATCGTTACATGTTAGTGACATTTCTGGCACTGTATCAAATACCCTAGATAATCAAATTAACAAGAGAAAAGGTTCAATTTGCCTCATACTTCAGAGTTTCTAATCTATTCTCCAGAAAAATCCTCAGTTTTATCTCTGATGAGGTGGATATCACATGACAGGTGTGTATGATGCAGCAAAGCCTTCTACCGAGTGGTTAGGATGCAAGTAGGTGAAATGGGATGGGAGTGGAGACCACTGTTCTCAAGTATATGCATCCAATGATGGAAGACAGCCCACTAGGCTCCAATCATTAAACTTCCCATTACTGTCAAATGACATCAAGCCAGAAACTAAAGCCTTATTCAAATATAACTCTCTGAAGGATGTCACAAACCCAACTACACTGCTCTCTTTAATTGCACAAAGCCCATGAGGAACACAGATCCAGAAGAATGAGTTAGGTTTCTAACTCACAGCAGGTAAAAGAACATTAGAAGGGACATGTTGCAAACTTAAGAGTTATGTGACTTTGGGGAGGGTTTCANGAGGCAAGACATTGCTGTAGATTGAATANTCTCAGGAAGTTGGGATAATTCTATGATTTTGTTTTTTCTGGNNTGGGGGTATTTTCTTGNTGTTTTAAGTGATTTTTAATTTTTTTTNAATTTTATGTGTATAGGTGTTTTGTCTCAATGTATATCTATGCACCACATGTGTGCAATTGTTGCTGGCTCTGTAGCTGGGCTTCCACTGTCTCTGATCCCGGAGCAGAGGGTAAGCAGACGCAGAACCAATGACACAGGCTCTGGTAGATTGCAAGCAATCTTGTTTATTGAACAAAGGACTGAGGTATTTATGTGTGTACTTTTTGGTGGGCTCTTCTTCCAGCTGAAACATATGGTGTTTCCTGGTTGGCTCTGGATCATATGTCAACAGTGTTTATCTTGGGGGTCCAGTTTCAGGCTCCTCTGGGTCAGGATACTACTGCGCATGTCAGAGCTCTTTGTTTGCTTAGGGNGTGGCCCAGCACTTTTGACCTTACCTACCTCATGCAGTGCCCCAGGAGGGCATAAAAGGGCAGTAGATCCAATGGAACTGAGCTACATATGGTTGNTAGCTGCAANGTGGTTACTAAGAACTAAAACCCAGATCCTCTACAAGGGCAGCATGTGCTCTTAACCACCCCTGAGACATCACTCCTCTNTTTTAGAGATGAGAAGGCTAGATCCCAAAGCAGTGATAGGCAGGCAAGCAGCAGGCAACCACACTGGACAGGAAAGGGAAGTGCTTGGCAGGTTAGACAGTATTATGTGTGGTGTTGGAGTGGTTTTTCTATTGTCATGCTTTGCCATGAGCANATAAGAGGACATGCTGTGAAATGTTCAAGCTGGCAATGGGGAAACCAAGTTCTGACAGAGACCATAACCAGTAGAAAGAATGCCAAGATTTTGCTTGGGGAATCACACCAGACCAGCTGCTGGATGCTGGTGGCAAATTTTCTCCTTCTCATCTTAAATATATGAAATCTTCTGGTTAGCATTTCACAAAAACATTTTACAACAATTAAATCTGTAGAAACTATGAAGAGACACATAATNCCATATCTATTTTTATTTATTCACTTATTTATTCACAGACAGGTTCATGTATTCATATCTTGATGGTCCAGAACTCACACAGATCCACCTGTCTCTGCTCCTAACAAAAACACGCCGTCATTTTAAAAACATAATGTTTGCAAGTTTGTGTGCTTAGTTTATTTGAGCAGAACTCTCANTGTGACCCCTATTGCTTTTAGGCATTGATGCAGTGCATTTTCATCCATCTTACTCTTGAATGTCTCATTAATTCTTCATTTTCCAAGACNTCCTCACTTCACAAATACATCACCTGGCTTGCATAGACCCCAGTTTCTCAAGTTGGAAGTTATGAATTACNATCAGTCTAACTGTAAATCCCTTCATCACAAGGAAGCTCAACTCACAAATCATCAAAAAATATGGATNCTTGTTTCTTGTAAGGTATGTCTTTTGGGACATTTTAAGCAACTTGATTTCCCGATGAGTAATACCATGTTATTTATTTAATACTTGTTAACCTTTATTGAGTACCATATTATATGTCCTCTGATAACCACTGATAAAGGCTCTCAACCAATCCTTTCACTCTAATTTAGTGATCTATGTTGCAACTTCCATGATACTATGTGTAGCTTTAAGTCACAAAAGAAATGCAAAANTAGTGAAATTGAACATAGACAATTTTCTGAGCCCAATTCCTGAAGCACTATAAAATTTGGGATTATATAGCCTGGGTATCATGCAAAACTAATACATCATTTATTTTTTAATATTTCACTAAAATTGCTTTATGGCTTGTAGGATAAAATTTACTTGCCAGAAACTATGATAAAAATAAGTAATGCTTCACAAGCATAAGTGTTGTCCTTGCACAGGGGCCAAGCTANTCTTCTCTGTGTCATTGCAAATATAGCATATGTCCTGTCAAAGCAAGCATTCCTATTCCTAAATTCCAGTATTTTACATTTCTACATGAAAAGCTATATATCACAGATACCATAAACTAAAAAGAGTTTAGAGAAAAAGAAGATGTATGTTTGAAGGTATGCATTTAAGTGTCTTGCTTAAATGCAGAGATCCTGAGAGATTTTACAGATTTGTATAACTCTGAACTCTCTAGGTCAAAATCCAAACCTGCCATTCCAACCCAGAAATAAAGTCAATTTATTAGAAAAAAAAGGATATTTGAGATGGTGGACACAACTGATGAATTATTGAATCCAAAATCAGTATCAAAA
>LZPO01067649.1:0-23170 GCA_001675575.1 Neotoma lepida
GCCCAGCACATTGTTTCTCAACTGGGAATCATTTTTTTCCCTCCAGTAGTATATTCGTTACTTTTCTTTTGCTGTGACAAAACACCACAGCCAAGGTAACTTCTAGAAGAAAGTATTTATTTGTGTTTACAATTCCAGAGAGTTACAGTTCATGATGGTGAAGTAAAGGCATAGCAGCTAGAGCAACCACTGAGAGCTCACATTCGAACCACAAACAGGAATAAAATAACAAATCACACTAGATAAAGTCTCATAGACTGTCTCCATGGGTCCACTTCTTTCAGCAAAGCCATAAGTTTTGAGCCTCCCCAAACAGTCCCATGAACTTGAGGATTGCGTATTCAAATATTTGAGTCTATGGGGGACATTTTCATTTAAATCACCACATATAGGATGGCTGGTTATAGAGAGAGGTTTATTTCTGTCTTCTAACTAATAGATTCTTTGGCCAGGACTTCTGTTCAAGTACCTACCATACACAGGATAGTCTCCACAACAAATGTCCTCTGACCCCAGACATCAATGGTAGTTATTGAAAAACTAATGCACATCATTGTCCCACTCACTTGGAAGAAGGCTGAGAAGAGAAAACCTGAAAATGAGGGTTCCTGCATTCAGCTCCTTTGACAGAAGTTCTAACAAGCATTTGACTTGTGCACTTTGCTGGAGCGGTTTTATCTTAATGTCTCGTGAAAGCTCCTCTTCCTTGTGGCAATTAGCTGGAGCTCTTGCTTATGTGAACGGATGTTCCATGAACACAAGGCAAGAGCAAATGGCACCATCATAAAATACTCCTTAAATGAGTCCCTACCAAGAAAAAATAAATTTTGATTTCTGTCCATTATAACAGAAATATTACTTAAAATATTTTAGGAACAAGACATCAGTNAGGTACCACATTCTACCTTTCAGAAATGTTAGTTATGAGCATTCTTTTGTGTATGTGTGCATATATTCAATGTATATGTGTCTGTATCTGTATGGATATATATGTATGTGTAGGTATACATTCATGCCTTTGCACATTTGCATGTATGTGGAGGTCAGAGGTCAACATCTAATGTTGTCACTGAGAAACTGTCTACCTTATCATTTTTGAGACAAGGTTTCTCATGGGGATCTGGAGCTCACTGATTGTTAGGCTTGCTATCCAGCAAATAAATGNAAGTGATCCATTTGCATCCCCTCCCCATTGCTGGGAATGCAAGCATAGGCCACCACATCTGACTTTTACTAGGGATCTAGGGAGCAAGCTTGGGTCCTCATACTTCCGCAGCAAGTACTTTACTAACAGAATAGTCTACACAGACCCTTGAACATTTATTTATTTTTTTTTAAAACTGCCCTCTGAGTTTCTTTCAAACACATTGTGTTCTTTTAATTCCTTTTAAATCATGACCAAATTTATTAGGTGGAAGGAGCATTCCATTATGGTAAAATGAGGACATCTACTTGGCCCTGTTTCTATATTCTCCTTAATGTCTGAGCTGTTCAACAAAACACTGTGATATTGTTGGGAAAGCATTTTATACCCCGGGCCCTCGGTGTTACGTGTTCTCAAAGAGACCTCTGGAACATTGGCTTGTCTCTGCATACAGAGCATGAATAAGTGCTGTGTTGTGTCAGGTTAGACTGAATATTGGAATCATGGAAGGCCATCATATAATTCAGAAAACAAGGTTTTAAATTTCTCAAAGCAGATAGTTGAGTTGAAATTGGAAAGCCTCATTAATAAGACAGAACAAGATGAAAGGGAAGAGGGTAAAATGAATTGGATATAACCCATCGTATAGGGAAATCTTATAAGGTAGACATGTAAAAAAAANNCNANNANTTTTTTTTTACATCNACTAATTTTCAAACTTAAATTCAGGTAGAGAATTATGTATCTATCATCATCCTCTTGGTTCCAATATGAAGAGCTGTTGATCTTCTGACTTTTTTGGTATCAGAGTGAAATGAGTTTGGATGTCATTCAAAAAGCTTCAAATGAATAGNAACCAAGAGTCATTTCCAAATTAAAGTAGAATAATCTTATCTGTAACAAAATTTTTGAATATATTAAGGTTTAATTTTCTGACATATACTCAGAGGAAAACAGAAAATATCCCCATAGCTGAGCTAAAGGAATTGTCACCACAGCACATTCTAACAGGAGACCTGCTCGTTAATATTAAGGTACCACCTAGGAACTATTTATTTCCTTCACTTCCAGCCACCCAGCTGTTCCTTCTACTTCTGGTCTTAGTACTAATTGCATAATGTCCTTAATCTATGCTTGCTGGTAGATATGATCATCACATTNCCTGGAGGGCAGTCTTTAATTAGAGAAATTTCTAAACAAATTGTNGAAAGGGCTTGTTTAGACTGATTAAATGTAAATGCCTCCCCCCTTTCTAAAAATGAGCATTATCTTCATNCTAAACCATCTCAGATAAAAAAATGGTTATAATTAAGGTCTATAAAATGAACAGCCACATTATCCACAAAAACAATTGAATTTTCTTGTCTGCAGCTGAAATATATATGACTCTATGCGACATTTATTCAATGGCTTCCAGCATTTCCACTTTGCCTCTGTCAGAACTAACAAGGTGAAAAGCAAAGTGATTGAAAAAGGATAAACTGCAAAAAAAAAATAATATACCAATGCGAAATGCTAATTCAGCTGTGGCTTATAAAAAGAGATTAGAATCATATGCATGTTCACCTGTGCACTGCCAGGCACTTGAAAGAAGCAAACATCAAATTAAACCTTCCATATTGTGAACAGGCAGCAAGATGCTACANGAATTAATAGGCCATCATTGCACATCCAAACAAAGTGCAAATAAGATAAGTATCATAAGAGGATCAACAAACTTTAATAATCCAAAAAAAAAAAACAATTAAAGGAAGCTTCACTGCTTAGATGGAATAATTTGGATAAATGTCATTGCCATAATAGGCTGCAAGAAATAGATTTGTCTGGGGGAACTTACGAATTTCAGTCACATTGTTATCAAGTTCTTTGGAAATTGTTTGTGCTACTCTTAATCACCAGAAATTTTGTGACGTTGTTTCTATGGGCTCTCTGTTAGAAAATGCATTAAGTGTGGGAATGGTATTCCCGGTTTGAATACACAAGTGGGATATCGCAAAGTGTGATGGATGATTTGTGTCTTTTCAGCAAAACTTTGAAAAGGCCTTTCTTTTTTCACTCTTGTAGCCAACTATTTTAGTGCCTGTTATCACTGCTTCACATTGAAAACATTTTTGCNAAGTATGTCTCTGCTTCAGTCCAGGCCATCTGACTATCTAGAAATTTCCTCTAAGTCTAAGAGCTGTAGGGAGGCATACTTACACTTCTGTAAATGTACCTGCAGTGGTTTGAAAGAGAAGTGTCCCCNAGAGACTCACATACTTCAACAATTCGGTCCCTAGTTGGTGGTAGTGTTTTGGAGGTAGAACTTCCAGATGAAGTNTGTCACAGGGACACAGCTCTGTGCCCACACACCTAGTTTGCCCTCTCTGTTTCATGTTTGAAGTTGAAGTTGTGATCTCCAACCTTCCTGCTTCTACTACCATGCCTGCCAATTGCAGTTATGCCTTCCTGCCATGATGGACTCTTAGCTCTCTGGAAGCAAAGGCTAAAATAAACTGTCTCTATCTCAAGTTGCCTTTGGTCACAGTGTTTTAGCACAGCTAAAGGAAAGTAACTAATATAGTACTTAAATAGACATGCTTCAAAGGAGGACACCTTGTATACTAGTCCTCCATCAGAGCTCTGNATTGAGAACTCAAGACCCAAATTCTACATTGTACTTAGTCACTATTTTATCAGGCCACTCTGAAGAAGAAACATGATTCACTTTTTCTGGGAACATCATGGGGCCATTGCTTACGATTTAAGTCAAATAATTAATTTAATTTATTTTTATCGTATGTCAGTTGCCTCTAGTGAACAATGTTTAAAGGAGCAGAATGTGGGTTTTTTTTTACGCACTCTGTTGTCTCTTGTGAACAAATGTTTTCTAGGTTAAAGAGAACCAGTAACTGGAGAGTAAGAAAGAGGGTTGAGTAACTTGAGACTCACCAGGGCAGGCACTATGTCCATGAGCTCAGTAGTCTTTAGTATANGGCCCCTNTCCTTTACCAGTAAAGGAGATTTCCCCTNATCCATTATGGAAATACCATGGGTTCCAATGGCTGCCATAATTTCATTTTTGTTGCTGAAATGAAATATTCTGACAAAAGGGTAACTTAAGAGACAAATACTTCATTTTAACTCACAATCCCAGTATACGGTTCATTGTAACAGGGAAATAAAGAAGATAGGTGTTTTATTTATTTACTTATTTTTATTCTTTATTTATTTTCAATATTATTATATAATTACATTATTTTCCTTATCCCTTTATTTCTTGAAACCCTTCCATAGGCCCCCTGCCATTTCTCTCTTTCAAATTCATGCCTTCTTTTTTTTAATTAATTGTTGTTACATATAATTGCTCAGTCTGTATAAAGTTATTTGTATGTATGTTATTAGGGATGACCATTTGATACTAGATAAGCAATTGATATTAGACAAGCAATTCTTCGTCTTCTTCCATCCAGAAGATGCTTTCTCCTACTCTCCTAATCCCTTAGTTGCCTGCATTTTTTTTGTATATGATTGAGGCCTCCTGAGCTTTCTTTCATCCAGTCTCACTTGTCTCTTGTTGTCCTTGTTATGCTCCTGTTCAGGCACTATGTTGGTGAAACGTTACGGGTATAGCTTCTGAACTTCCTAGGAGACACAGTCTTACAGCAAACTCCCTGTAATCTGGTTCTTACAATCTCATTCCTATCTTCAGCAATGGTCTTTGAACTTTAGGTGTGGGAGCTGTATTGTCGATGTATCCACTGGGCTTGGAATCCACAGCTCTGCGTTTTGTTTGGTTGTGGTTTTCTGAAATGGTCTCCATTTATTGCAAAAACAAGTTTCCTTGATGAGGGGTGAGGACTACACTTAATCTGTGTGTAAAGAACAAATACTTAGATGATACTTAGGGATTGTTCTGGTTTAGTAAAGTGGTGGTTGTAGATTCTCCTCCAAGATCTATGACTTCACTAGCCCTGGGTAGAAGTATAGTTTCCCTTTTGTTGAATGTGTGTTAATTACAATTAGAGATCTGTTGGTTACTTACAAGTTATTCATGCCACTACTGCACCCTTAGGCTTATGGTGCCATACTGGTTATTGTTATGGTTTATAATCTTCATAGCTAGGTAGGGTTGTTGGTTGCTTTCCTTCTTTGGAATCTTGCATGGTTCCTTCTGGTACCATGAAAGCTAATCCTCAGGAAGGAAACATTCCTGTCACTTCCAGTTCAGGGGCCTTTGGTTTCNGTTTCTGAAGTGAATGATGTATCAGCAATGGGACCTACCTTCTACCTCTGCAGAGAAACCAAAAGCAACAGCAATAGTCTGTAATATTTGGGGAAACTTTTAGATAACCCAGACCAATAACTCAAATGATTTCTCATGCTGGGTCTTCGGGTCTTTGTTTGTTGGTCTTCNGCTTTTGAAGGGAGCATTGTCANT
The DNA here is from genome assembly GCA_001675575.1 of Neotoma lepida. Taxonomy (NCBI): domain Eukaryota; kingdom Metazoa; phylum Chordata; class Mammalia; order Rodentia; family Cricetidae; genus Neotoma; species Neotoma lepida. The sequence goes on from LZPO01067649.1 coordinate 5,565, forward strand.
CCAGATAAGAAAAGTTTATTTAAACTACATATGCATGTTGATAAACATACTTACACATATTATAGGTTTTTAGGTAAACAGATAATAATATGATTCCTTATGACTTTTTCAGACAGCCTTTCTGCTATCTTACCCTCCTTCTGTATTTCTTTCTCTCTCCATCCCCCCTTTCCAATTTTTCACATCAGATCACTTGTACCCTGCTTTTTCCCTCACTTTTGCTCCCTTCCCTGAGTAATGATCCCTTCTTACTTTCCTGGTTTCTGTATTTATTCCAGGATCTGTACTCACATCTGAAGATTTGGAACCAGATGCCTCCCATGAGTGAGAATATATGACATTTGTGTTTCTGGGTCTGGGTTACCTCACTCAATGTGTGTAGACGAATTGCAAAATGGTCTTATTAAATAAAAAGCTTANAGCCAAATATCGGGGTTGAAACCTGAGAGATCAGAGGAATAGGAAAAGCCACAAGCTAACCTCACCTCATCAACTCTGCAGCTTCCAAAGAGACCTACTTCCTGTCTACCCACATTTATTTGCCTTTGTGTTCTGTTCTCTCATTTGCTCTCTCAGCCCAGCTACATCACTTCCTCTTCCTGCCTGGCTCTGTCACTTCCTGTCTGTCTGTACAGACCTCCAGACATCTGTGGTTGGTGCTGGGATTAAAGACATGTGTACCATGCCTGCCTCTGTTCCCCAATGTGGCCTTGAACTCACAGAGATCCAGACACATCTCTGCCTCCTGAAGATAGGATTAAGGGTNTGTGCTACCATTGCTTGACTTTTATGTTTACTTACAGTGGCTGGCTTTCTCTCTGATCCTCAGATAAATTTTATTGGGGGACACAATATATTGGGGGACACAATACATCACCACAAATGTGATCTTTCCTAGTTCCATCATTTTGCCTGCAATGGTCATGATTCCATTTTCCTTAATAGTTGAATAGTAATCCATAGTTCATAAGTACCACATTTTCATTATCCATTCAATAATTGAAGGACATTTAGGTTGTTTCTCACAGGCCCAGAGGCTAAGAACTCTCATACTAGAGGCCAACTGATTTGGTCTCTGGTCAAGATCTTTTACTTAGATTAAGAAATTTTTATTTCATGACCTTAGTGACAATTTAAAAATTTAGTGAACATATCACTTAATTGGTAAACTTGAAGTTTCAAACTTAGGCTACCATATTTAAATAACATCAGTAACACTGTGGAAGAATCCCTTTGATTTAGATTTGTCAAGTGAATCTCAGAAATATTTGCTCCATGTGTCACAAAATTATTGAGAGTTTATGTGCTAGATATTTTAATTGTGGCTAATTGATAAANAGTACTACACACAATGTTTCTGCTCTGGTTGGTATTTTTAATGTATTTTCTTAGTGTTAAATAATACAAATATCCTTATGTCAAAAGTATAGAAAACTGTAAAGGACTAAATAAAACTGCCTTTAATATTGCTACTGTAAGCCTTCTATTCTTATAATTTTTACAAATTTTGCTTTTCTAAAATTAGTATCATGTTGCACATGTATTTTTTTTAACATTTAGCAGTATTCTGAGATTTGTTTCTACCAGATTAATGGTTTTAAAATTAATCTTTAAACTTCTACAAATGATAAAAATTTGAATTATGGGAGACTCTAGTATTTAAACACCTTTTTAAATTAGTAGAAGCTGTTTCTGATTTTCTCTCATACAAATACTGTAATGAGAACTATTTGTACAGATATTAACAATGTAGTTGTGTTGTTTATTGACAACAAAATTTTGGANCCGAACTCTTACATAGTTGAGTTCTGACTAAGGCCATTGATATTTTATATTTAGTTGAAATGACTGCTCAAAAACTATCTTTACTTATGATTTCCTAATGTTTTGGCAATTACAGCAAGCCTAAAGTCTGGTAGAAGATTAAAAATTCTCTTTATAGTTACATGAAACACATATATACACAGATAAAATGGCTTAATTGAAAAATTACTTTATCACTATTTTTATGTTTCTGTTTTAAGAACCCAAAATACATGAACATATGGATATAGAAAAATAAACAACAGCAGTTATCAAAACAAATCATGTAATATACGCCTAATTATTTATCCAATAATTGGCTTTGTGGCCATAACTGACAAAATCATCAAATTTGATCATGAACATTTGTTGGAATTTCTGGCACATTTGCAAGAAAATATTTAATATCTCAAGATGTTAAGAAAAATAGCATAGCGATAGTTCCCCATTAATGAGAACACAGCCACTTCCACAACTGGCTTGGTCAATGACTGGATGTCTGTGTCAAAATGCTTTCCTTTTCATTATCTCATATTCATTTTTGTTAATAGAAACTATTTAAACAATTTTAAACATCACTTCAAAATCCCTAAAAAGACACCCAACCAATAGTAACAGGAGAATCAGTTGACATTTTTTTCAGATGTCCATGGCTGGTTGCATTCCATCTCATGGGAGCACACTGTCAACTCCAAACCCTCCCATATCCTAAGGGCAGGTGATATCATCAAGATTGAGCTCTCTNTCCCTCCCTCATTTATTACCTCCCTACCTCCTTCCTTACCTCTCTTCCTCCTTTTTCCTCCCTCCCGTTCTTTCTGTCTCTCTTCCTCTATCCTTCTCTTTTTCTCCCTCCTTCCTTCCTCAGTTTTCTTGGTAAAATCTTCGTTCTTAGGCAGTGTATGCTTTCAACACTGATAGAAGACACAGTCACCAGCTATCAAGTGTTCACAGGACCCAGTGCTCAGGTGTTCACCTGAACACCTTATTAAGATTGGTCTGTTTGTGGGACTCCTAGGAGTGGGATCAGGAGCTGTCCCTGGCACTTGAGCTGTCTTTTGGAAACCTATTTCCCATACTAGGAGGAGAGGTGTGAGATGGAACTGAGATTGGAATGTAAAATAAATGAAAAAAAATCAATTAAAAAAAAGAAGATAGAAACTCTTTAGAACTAGCTCTGTCAAATTATGCTCCAGTGGTCCTAGCCAGGGTATGCCAAATGCTAAACCAATATTCATGTGTGTGTATTCTTATTTAAGTTACCTATTGCTATTGAGACATGACCCAGAGGCCAAAAATANCTGGTGTGCTTGTCCCTTAGCACACAGACAGAGGTGGCTACTTGGAAAAGAGGAAAATAATGCAAGTAAGAAACCTCCTCTACTGGTGGTTGAATAAGAGCAGAGAGAGTGGTTTTCTAGGCAGGATCAGCATAAGACCTGTTGGCCAAAGAGTGAGCTGATGCCTTTAACATTTTCTTGAATAAAAATTTAAAAAGAACGGTCTGCTTTTCCTCCTGTGTTATTGAGTCAGGCATCCGAGAGACAAAAATTCAGTCAGATTAGACTGGGGGACATGCACCTGTTAAAGCCACACTTAGAGAACTTGCTGGGGGTTTCAGGCCCCAAGCGCTAGTTAGCAGAATACTGCTTAATTGGCAGACTCTTTCGGGAGGGAACTGCAGGCTCAGTGGCCCCTGAAGAGGCATAAAGGAGTTCCCAGCAGTCAGGCTCAGGAGATAAACATTAAGTGGATCATCATCACCTAACTGCTGATTTTATATGACAGTCACTTTGGAGGAAACAAAAGACCTGAAAAAAAAATAAAAGTGAGAATACACTCCGTGTGCATGTGTCCTTTCAGCTCTCTGTTTCTCAGGAACCCTGACTGAAACATTTAGCCAGAACTAATGAGAATTAAGACCAAATTACCTCCAATATAAATAATGGGAAACAAGAAGAAAGAAGGGGCGTTGGGGGTTCAGCTCCGTACCTTCCTCAGAGTGAATACCTAAATGCAGAAAAGATTAATCATCACACAGGAATTCAAGGAATGTTACCTAGAAAATGAAACATATTTTAACAGAAACCTAAAAAGAACTACAAATTGAGAATTGAAAAAGACATAAATATAAATATACTTTTCACTTCAAAAATTGCAGGGAGTGTGGGGCAGGAAAGAGAAACAGAATAGCCTGTTCTCTGAAGATCTAACTTGAATGACAGAAAGAGAGAACCAACTCCACAAAGTTGTCCTCTGACCTTCACATGTGCTCAGTAGCACATCAGACTTTTCCCCCAAATTGTGTGCACACACACAGAGATAATAAGATTAACTTAAATACTAAGCTTCATTCTATAAATTACTGCTGCTCTCAGCCTGCATCAGAGAAAGTTCTTTTCTAGGGTGTAGTTATTAATACAGAGACTCACAGATGGTCAAAATGTAGGAAATAACTGACTATGGAGTGTTGGGTTCTGAATGGTATGTCTATATTCTCCCATCCACAACTGACGGAACGAGCTGGAGGGAGGGACAGAAAGATATGAAGAGAAATACTGCAAAACAACATCATCAGGATCTGAAATGGCTGTTCAATGAACTCACAGCAGCTGTAAATGACACAGTGTGTGTGTGTGTGTGTGTGTGTGTGTGTGTGGAGGGGGGGATTATAAGGCCCATCCCCCACTGAGGGGTCCAGGTGAAAAAGGAGAGAATCACTATAGTGGGGGGATTATTGGGAAGAGTGGTTTCAGCAGGAGTGAGAAAAGGATGAGAGAGAAATCGTACAAAACTCTGTAGTACAGGTATGAAATTGTCAAAGAATAAAATAAAGTAAAATCAGATTCAAACAAATAGGTGCCCAAGTAAGAACAAAGTGTGCAGGAGGAGTTCTACATTGAGCTTGTATTAATAGTTAGACAGCATGAGAAAAAGTGCAAGAGAAAAAACAAGCCATCATTATGGTGTATTAAGGATGATGTTTAGGACTTGGACAGGGTAGAAAGGAAGGCCCTAAGCCCAGTTGGAATACTGAGGATACAGAATGTGGATATGGGTAAAAAGCAACTTAGAACAGAGTGGGCTGAGACTAGGGTGGGGCACTGAAGTCACAGAATTGGCTTCTCCAGCCCAAGTGGGAATGCTTTTTCCTCTTTCCAAGGTCTCTGCCCTTTGGAGGAGTCTCATAATCCAGATGTTTGTTAACCTCTNCCTTCTGTATCATNGTTTATTTGCTCATCATCTCATTCAATCAAGGTCCTAGTTCTCTGCTAAANTAATACAATCACAAGCAAATTCTAAGAAATTGTAAGTGTCTTTCAAAGGAGACCTATACAAATTGCCGTGATTTTTCAGCAGGCATTAGCACAATGCTATAATGTGAGTATCTACTAAATGTTAGTTACCGTACATGACATGGGAGAGATAAGGAAGATGGAATTTCTGTCTCGAAGGAGAGGATGCACAGCCATCAAAGCTGAAACACAACCCAATGTGATAGGAGCAAATTTAACATTGTGGCAGTGCTGTGTCAGTCTTCACAAGATATCGATGAATTCTATCTGAGAGGATTAGCATTTAAGGCTTCATGGAACAGTGAATGGTTATAAAAGAAGATTTTGTGAAGGAGAAATTATTGACAAAGCAGAGAAGAAGACAAAAGGAAATGTGGATAGAGCAGAGAATGTTCTGTGTCTAGGAAAAAATGATACCATTTGTATGTAGGATAGAATAGGTGAAGTGGTAGAAAAGGCATCAACTACCTCAGTGATCACACAGAACAGAAAGTGCTGACTCTTCCCCACGCTCTGGTTAGCAGCATTTCCAGCAATGACAGCCATCTAAGATAGGGTCATCAAAGATTCCAGATGGTTGTATGTTTTTCANGTTTGTGAGTCTCTGTTACTGCTCTGCTATAAAGATAAGAAAACAACCACAGCATAATGCAAAGGACCTGGTGCATACCCANACAAGCCAGGTACTTGCTGCTTGAGTCTCTNTGAGCCCATAGGAGCCCTGTTTAGTGGATTCATTGGGCCATGTTCTCCTGGTGTCCTCCATCTTCTCTGACTCCTACAATCTTTCCATCTCCTCTTCCAAGGGGTTCTCCAATCACCTAGGTGAGGAACCCAAGGGAAAATTCCAATTTAGACTCTCTCTCTCTGCATAATGTCTGGGAGTGGGTGTGATTCTGACTCTTTTGCCTGCTCTTGGGACTCTTTTCCTCCTACTGAGTTNTATTGCCCAGCCTGGATATGAAGGCATTTTTACCTTGTTTTATTGTATCTTGTTTTGTTCTGTTTGGCTGTTGTCTCTTGGAGGCCTGCTGTTTTCTAAAGAGAAAACAGAAGGGGAGTGGATCTGTGGGAAAGGGGAAGTAGTAGGGGAGCCCGGAGAAGTGGAAGCTAGGAGAACTGGAGAGGAGAACTGTGGTCAGGATGAGAGAAGAATCTATTTCCAATAAATAATATGAAAGCAGCTACAGACATATATAAGTAAATGAGCACCTCAATGTACCAAATGAAACTTACAAAAACAAGCAGCCACTAACAGGACTTAGTTTGCTACCCGTGGATGATGTACTAAAGATTAGAACCTTCTGTATGCCAACGCAAGGAAATGGTCTAACATAGCAGGGCTGTGACTCAAGCCAANCAGTTGTTGTATGTACCAGATTGATTTGTGTATCCTTTGGTTCAAATCTTTTAATGTCTTTAAAGTTAATATTTCATCAATATGTAAAGGGACACATGGTACAACTGACTGATTTTAAAGCACAATTTTAAGTATACATTTAGTTAGAAGAAAATAGCTACTCTTGGATGGATGTTGGGAGTTTTAAGGCCCTTGCTATGTATTTTTTTTTTAATCTCACCATTCCTTGCAGCAAACTGAGGAAACACTTTCTAGTAAAACCTCACTTTCCCCCCTCTAGATGCCCTAGATTTACATTTTCTTCAGCTCACGATTTTACAACTTCGTGTCTTTCAAAAATTGGTTCAGAAGCACAACGAGGGAATAAAATAGAACTGTCTGGGAATTAAGAACTAGGAAGGTTGGGTGTGAAAGCAATCAATGTAGTTTTCCCCGGAGCTTCCTAGTAGAGCATAGGAGATCAGAGAAGTGGCCTTGTTTGTGAGGGATAATGGGTTGTGTCTCCACAATGCTATCAAAACTGGAAGCATTGGGGAGCTTTCTATTTCCCATGCTCAAATAACTGGTTAGACACATTTTCCCACCCCTTTGACTTTTGTTAAGTCCTGGACCTCCATTGGGACCATTTCTTTTTGTCCCACTGCTTTCATCTAAACAATGCAAACAGTGTAAGTAAGGACTTAATCTATTCCAGTTGACCCATGTGAATTTGTAGCTTTCACTCCGATGCCACAGTGCCACAGTGTCCTCTTGCAGCCCCCCTTTCTCCTTCGGTTGGCTGTCTCCCTCTCNCACACCCTATTGCTGCAATNTCTTTGATGACACACTGACTTAGATTTCTGTGCTGGTCACGTGAATCCTTTTTTTACCCCACCATATTTTGTTTCTGTTGATTTGTTTCCCACTGCATGAACACCTGAGCAGCTAATGCTCAGGTTCAGGACACACAAAACAGTTCTCTTACTAGTTCAGAGAGCAGTGTCAAGTTTCATATGTGTAAGGGAGATCCACACAACTCTGGTCATGCTGAAATCTGTGGTCTTAAAGAGACTTTTTGTAAATTTTAGCTATACTAGGAAGAATATAATTTCAACTTTTAAAATCATATTTGATGTATGATATACATTTTAAAGGTTTAAAATCTGTTGAAGAAATATTTTTTCCTGATATTAAACTGACAGAAATGCATATGCCATACATTTGTATGAATGGGCAATTTGAACAGTTTTCTAACAATGGGCTTTTGCTGTATGCTTTACCCTCTTCTTAGCAAGTACATAGTCACTATGTCTCATGAGCATGTCCTTCTGGAATTTTTAATAAAAGAAATGAAAGTGTCATTCTTGGTCATTATTTGAAGGTGCCTCTGGCCTCCCTTTTATCCACTTTTCCTTTGTGCTTCCTTTGTGCTTTGGACATAATCTGTGGTGGCATTTCTATTTTACTGATATGTTTACAGTTCTCTTTTCTCCTTAAATGGTGAGATTTTTCAAAAGCTGGGGTCATGCTTATTAATTTTGGGGCTTCTAATCATTAGGACTGCACCTGGCAATGACAAGTAATTAATGCCCCAATGCACACATCTAGCCCTGTGCATGGATTAAAGTGTTATATGGCATCTGTCCAAACCCTGGAGCCAGGTAATAGCTTTGTGATCTCTGTTTTGGTGTTAAGACAGCTTTTCGTTCTAGACATGGACAGATAAGTCAAAGAGGAGAATGTGGTTCAGTGTTGGACAAATGTGCCCAGCAGCTCCTCAGATTCCTTTCCATAGGCTGGGGATGGCCACCTCTTTCTTCGCTGCGCAGATGGAAAGTCTTCCACAACACATTTCTGTTCCTTTCACGTCACTGTTGGAAAATGATGAATGGAAGAGTTTCTTGACCAGCCCATAGTTGTCTGGACTCCAGATAAGACAAGATGAGCTTAACTGTCTTTAGATATTACCAGATGTTGACACTGTTGTGATAGGAGAATAGGTGCTTCTGCATAGAGTCAAACTTTTCAGCAGGAAGAATTACACTTACATTAGTTCTGTATTACTTGCTGATCTACCTTAGGCTGACAAGTTAAGGAGGGATATTCTTTAATTATTAAACACAAAACAATTAGGCAGTCTNTGCATCCTAATATCACTTTTGTGAGACATATTTCCATTTCTTAGACAATTATCTAATAACTGGATGAGGCCTCGAGAGATGGCTTAGGAGGCAAAGGTGCTTGCCAAATTTGAGAGNTCTGAGTTTGATCTCTGGGACCAAATGATGGAAGGAGAGAATAGAGCCGTGCAGGTTGTACTCTAAACATCTTATCACATCATGCTATAGCATGCAAGCACACAAGCATGCGCACACACACACAGAGTGAGGAGGGATTAAATAATTATAAAAAACAGTTGGATGAAATAATTAGTATAATACATGGTTTATGTGTTGTAAATAGGCACTGTTGTTGGATTCTTTTACTCTTTGCTCTTTGGGGGCCTGCCACCCAGCACACAAATAAATACATGGGGACTTGTTCTTTCTTATGAAGGTCCAAACTTAGCTTGGCTTATTTCTAGCCACCTTTCTTAACTTAAATTATCCCATCTACTTTTTGCATCTGAGATTTTGCCTTTCTTTATTCTATATGCTTTTCATTACTTCTTACTCCACAGCTGGCTGTGTGGCTGGGTGGCTGACTCCTGGCATTCTCCTCTCCTTTTTCTTTTCTCGCTCCCCTCTTCTCATCTCCTTCAATTTATTCTCTCTGTCTGGCATTCCTGCCAATCCCTCTCCTNCCTAGCTATTAGCCATTGGGCTCTTTACTAGACCAATCAGGTGTTTTAGGCAGGCAAAGTAACACAGCTTCACAGGATTAAGCAAATGCAACACATCTTTGCATCATTAACCAAATATTTCACAGCATGAATAAATGTAACACATCTTAAAATAATATTCTGCTACAATGCATTGTCATGTAACCATCTAGATTGTCTCCATGGGGATCTAAGAAGACATAGAAGATCTTTTTCATTGGGCAGTATCTTCTTTATTTTCTTGTTACTGAGATAAAGTATTCTAACAAAAGCAACTTAAGGGAGAAAGATTGAGTTTGGTTACTAATTCCATCATAGCAGATAAATCAAGGCAGCAGTATCTTGAAGTAACTTTCTATACTTAATCCACGATCAGAAAGCACACTGAGATGAATACATGCTACTTCCCAGTTTGCTATCTCTATTTATATAGTCCAGGAACTTTTACATAAGTATCAGTACTGTCCTCAATTAGATAAATCTTTCCACATCAAGGAACACAATCAGGATAATCTCCCACAGGCGTGCACACAAACCAATTTAATCTACATCATTTCCCACTGGGGTAACATGAGGCTTGTTTCCTAGGTTATCTAAGATCCTAGCCATTTGACAATTGGTGCTAACCATTATAAATAGATTGTATGCATCTTTAGAACTTCCCAGAGTTAATATATGTCAAGATTGAGAGAGGTACCAAACACAAAAATATCATGCCTCTTATTGATGCAAATGATGCATTCAGTATTCTAACAAATTTTGGATCATTAATTGCTCATATTACATCTTCTTCAAGATAGTCAATAGACACCCACACTTCTAGAGTTTGGAATTATAGTCCTGACATGAATATAGAACAGAATTGTAGGCAACCAAACTTTCAGTCCTTAAGGAGTTTGAAATTCCAGGACCTATATGGAAAATCAAAACCNACCCCTAATGTTTTTGTGGGGATGGGCTACACAATCTTTGTTTAGTCTACACTTCCCATTCAAAGAGTCTTACCAAACACCACTGGCAAATGCACCACTGCATTTATGGTAAGTAGCTGAGTGGTTCCTGACCACAAATTGGGGAAACCATGTGGATAATGGTGTAACATTGCACTTTCTTGGACTGTGGCCTTTCTTCATTTGGCAAAATGATGCAATGTGCGTTTTTGAGAATGATGGGAAACAATACTTAACTTTATAACCTTGAATCACATCCTTTCACTTAATGGCTCTAACAGGACAACTGAAATTTATATTGCCTGATTGAAAAGAGGCTTTATTTGACCCAAGCACAAAGTTAGCTTTCCACTATTTCCCTAGCCTCCAAGCCATAAAAAATTAAGTGCCTAGACTTTGTACCTTACAAGGTAAAATAAATGAGATAACATTTTACTGGTAAACAATCAATAGCCTTTAAAAGAACACAGAATCTTATTCCCTAATTTTGCAGGACAATGTTTGACCTGAGTCATTTATGGTTTTTCCAGTAGAGCAGGAAAATTGTAGCATAGGCTCTGGAAGTAGTCTATTTAAGGATAAAATAATTCAATGTGCCGTAACTCAATTGAATAATTGGATTATCTGTGATAATTCTTGGAACATATATCTTTTTTGAGTAACATTTTTGAAATACAGAAAGCTGACAATATTATTGCTTTTTATTAAAAGAATTTGAGGGGTTATTAATATCCAGAAATGCATACTGATTTCCTTTGAAGTGAAGCAACTTAGTGGCAATAAATTATGGCTTGGCTATGGAAGTCAATGAAGTAAGTTAAAACCTGGCCTTTTCACTGGCTATATGACTTTAGACAAAATTGTAATCTCGATTTTTCTTGTCAGAAAAATAGGCATAATGATACAAGGTGCCCTAGTATTCTGCAGAGATAATGGAGAACAGGGACATAAGATTGCATATTATCACCGTTTTCAGAACTTTAAGAAATCAGCATAGTCCTGGCTTCTTAGAACTAGAAATTTTGATGCAATGTGTCTTGCATGGGACTGGAATGAGATTCTTTTTTGTTTGTTTTTATTTGAAGAAAAAGATACTACTGATTCTGTCCTAGTGGACTATTGATGACTTATATTGACCCACTTTGATATATTTGGGAATCACTTAGGAGACAAACCACTGGACATGTCTATGAGGCAACTTCTAAATTGTGTTAATTGACGTGGAAAGAGCTAACCTACATGTAAGCATGATCTGAATAAGAAGGAGAGCAGGCTGAGTACTGGCATTCAATGTTCTCTGCTTCCTGGCTCCAGAAGCAATGGACCTCGTGCACCTCGGTTACAAATTCCCCACCTTGATGGACTGTGACCGGAAATAAACGTTTTCTCCTGAAACTTCTTTTGTCAGACTTTCTGTCATAGCAACAAGAAAAGAAACTAACACAGCATCCNTCATGGAATGGACAGCACATAAAAGATACAGACAACATAAAAACCGAGTTGTATGAGTTTTAGGGCAAATCTGTATAGCTTACTAGGTGAGTGTCTTTAGACAATGAATTTGCCCGAGTTTCAGCTTCTTCAGGTATGTTATTAATGTTGAAAATAATATATTTTTTTCTCTTAATGTAATGGTTTTGGAAACATCACATAGTAAATATGCCTAAATATTATTGACAGCTGTGTGTGTGTGTGTGTGTGTGTGTGTGTGTGTGTGTGTGTGTGAAATTGGTGTTCAGACCTATCACTTTCTGCCTTCTTCCCTTGAGTGTGTGTCTCTTGCTCTCTTGCTGAACTTAGAGCTTGGCTGGCAGCCAGCAATTGCAGCAGCCTTTCTCTTTCTACCTGCTTAGGTTGCAGGTGGGCCAGAGGCTACCTGGTTTATTTACATGGGTGCTGGGGATTTGAATTCTACATGCTTGTGCATCAAGCATTGTTACCTACTGAGACACCTACTCAGTCTGGACAATAATTTTTAAAATTATTATTACATAAAATTTTACATGAGAATGACGTTAAGGCTCTGTTTGCAAATACACAATTGTTCAGCTGTAATATTTAATTGAAAAAATGGAAATTGTTGCTTTCAATGGTTAAGAAAAAAATCACATTTCTGTCTCACCAGTAGTGAGATGGATTGTTGAAATCTTTTTCCATGCCAGCCTATCACCACTTCTGTCTAAACCTTGCTCTGAATGTATATATCCATATGCTGTTGCATATGAATCTTTTAAAATTGATTTATCTTTCACTGTAAAATTTTGATGATAATATTTCTGTGATGATAATATNTCCTATATGTTTTAGAATTTAAACTTCTATTCTGTTCTATGTAAGGATGTGTCCTAAGAAGTCTGAACATGTGGAGGAAAGATTCCTTGGCACATTCCTTCATTCAGATACTTTTCAATTCAGGTTCAATTTCATTCTACCCTAAAACTGAGAAACAGGATCCCTCACAGATTAAAATAACTATCATATTGCCCTGAGGAAAAGACTAATTTTCCATTTTTTCCATATATATATATATATATATATATATATATATATATATAAAACTTTTGCAGAGTTGCAAAGCATTGAGATTGCAGCTTTTGCCCTAAGATTTTAACCTTATTTAAGCAAAGGGTGATCTTTACCATATCAAATCTGGTATTTATCATTTTTGTCAGTCTCAGACTGCAAATGAAATTTCCAGGAATATTATGAAAGAAAGTCATTGGTGTATAGAACACTCCTGGTGTGTGTATGAAAAAGTCCTTGGTTTTAACATAATCCAGGGAAATCAGGCTTAATTCGTATTTTTCTCTTCACTTCATAGCTAAAATAAACACTTTCATCTGACCATTCAATTAAAAATCAGTGACATGTCTCTTCCATATCAAGGCATGATTGAGGATCCAATTCTTTAGCATTTTTCTGTCTTTGTTTTTTTGGTCAAAACCAGAACACATATACAAAGGCTAAAAGAACATTCTTTGTCATGAAAATGTACGATATAATTATAGAGTAATATAACATATTACATAATATAAATATATTTCTAGTATTTTCTATAAAACTCAGACCTGTGGATCATCATCAAAGGAGCTAGGAGATCCCAGCCCTGTCTCAAAAGTCAGATTCTGTTGACCTTAATTTCCTGAAGCAGATAATGAGTTCCACCAGGTAGGAATTGGCCTCTCATTTCACACACACACACACACAAATATTGTAAATTCCCTCATCCCAGAGGATGATTTTTCATTTTTCTCCTAGATGAAAACTTTCCTGACTTACAAGATTGAGATTTTTTTTCAACATGTTAATCAAATCACTCCACTACTCTTCTCAACCCATCAAATCAGGATAAACTCACACTCTGCTTAGAACTGGTCCCAAATCATTAGTAAAGTCTCAGCTTTTCATCTACCTGATTTTTTTCTTTAAGTCAGGCCAAGCTATTCACAATATCCTAAATATATTTCATACATTCATCTCCAGAGTTTTATGGACACAGTGTAATAATAACATGTGTGCACATTATTTTTTCCCACTGTCCCTGGNACACACTTTCTGAAGCTCTTGTAATTTCCTGGTGGCAGGCATGCTAGGAGAAAATTCTATTTCTGTATTTGGTCTTTTTCCTTGTACCAGAGATTGAGTTACTCTTGATATATTTGAAGACAGCAGTGTAAGGACAATGTTTCATCCTACTATTTGCTATTTGAGTTTAGATCCTGAAACTTCTTTTAAAGATTTCAGAATTTCATGAGTGAGCTCCTGAAGAGCTTGCAGATGAGGTGATGGAAATTGGTTGCCAGGACAATCAAACATGTGTTGAGAAGATAGGAGCTTTTTGCATCTAGTTCTTTAACCTCTGGAGAATAGATGATCTGAAGATTGAGTTGATCAGCAATGGCCAATGCTGTAAATAATCATGCCTGTGTAGTGAAGATTCTAGTCAACCCCAATTTACAAGGTCTGAATGACCTTTATAGCTAAGCCTGTGACGGTTTCTGGAGAACCTGGCATGAGTGTGGACTTAGTGAGTATAAAACCTCTAAATTCCTTTCTCTCTCTTCCCTTTCCTTTTCTCTTATGCTCTTTAGTGTGGTGTTTATTATTAAATCAATAAGCACAAGTGTTCTATGAATTCTGTGAGCCACTCTACCAAATCATTGATGGGGGTACAGGAATACAGACCCATGGCCATCCAGAAGCTTGGATTACAACCTGTATTTTCTCTGGGCATCTAGAGTGGGGGCAGTTTTATGTGACTGGTCCTTTGACCTATGATATCTTATATAATCTCCAAGTACACAGTGTCAGACCTAGGGCATCTACTTGGTATGTTCTGACACATTTCCAAAATTCTTTTGTTTGCATGTTTTTGTGTCCATATGTGAAATATTTAGTAGTAATACTTTTTTCAGTTTCAACTCAGTCATATATATATGTATATATATATATACATATATATATGTTTCTGTTTTTGCAGTGAGTACAAGAATAAAAATATAATTGCTAGTGAAGGTATAAAGCTCCAAAGAGAAGCTCCATTACTTCACAATGGTCATTCTAACTATATAGAAGTTCANTGACATGTAGAGTTGTGCACTGGACAATTGTTTGGATGAATTCTTTAAACTAAGCGATACTTTTTTAAGTGAGTCAATTAAAAGAAAGTGATTTTGTTTGAAGAAATAAAGGAAGTAGGATATAGACAAGGAAAGCATCCAGAATAGATCATTTCTTTGCTCAAAGGGTCCATAAAGTAACCAGGACTCTTAAAAATTGTTACTGATGCCAGCAGTCTTGACGATAAGACCCTAGAGATGATAAAGCATATGAAGACTGAAACTCATAACAGAACATCAGTGTGTTTCATGGATATATGTGATATAAACACATATTTGAAAGAAAAAATGTGAGAGTAAAAGAGCTTTTACATCCTATTTTAAAAACACCCTTATCATCTCTACCTCTGAAGTCACTTCAGTGACCATAAAGGGTGATAATTCCCCTATACTTTTAATTAACCATTTTATATATCTACTTCCTATCTCTTTAGTTATATCAAAGATACTGAAAAGTAAATCTAGCAGCACTTTCCTCTACTCATCCTTAAAACACAAACCTTTCATTTAAACTAAATCTCTTGTTATATGTCAGGCACTTTTCTCGACGTTTGAGATACACTAAATAACAGTGTTTGTTTATTTTCTAAAACTAAGGAATTTCCGGATTCTTAAAAATCAGAGTTTGCTGAATATTTAACTGATTTCTAATAGGTAAAAATTCTTATGACATCCACCAAGTATTTAATTCATTATTAATGAACATGATGATTCAGCTTATTATTAGAAGTTCCTAGAAGGAAGGACAATGATAAAGATAGTTATTGAACAATTTACAATATTTATGTTTATTTTCATTTAATATTCAAAGTTATTTTGGAGACACTCAGCCTTTTACAGGATATATATCAATGTAGTAATAGATATGTGTTTCAGAGGGCAAATGGCTTAACAGAAATCTCGTTCTGGCTAGGTTTCTAGTATCAGGCTTTATTTCTCTCTTGTTGAGTGGGCCTTAAGCCCAATTAGAGAGTTGCTTGCTACTGCCAAAATATGAGTGCCACTATCACACTCTTAAGGATTTTATGCCATGCTGGCCTTTTTTGTAGTTCGTAGGCTTTATAACTGGGTAGGATTCTTGATTGCTTCCCTTCCTTGAAGCTTACATGGCACTTCCTGGTACCATGAAACCTAGTATTCAGGGAGGAGGTTTTCAAGTTAGATACAGCTTGAATCCTCCCAGTCCTGTGTCCATACTGTGTGCTGTACTATGAAATAAGGACTTACCTTTAACTGTCATGAGGCAACCAGGAAAGGGATGATAGCCGGTAATGTTCTGGAATCTATTTTGGAGTCCCCTGATCAACAATTTGTAAGGGGCTTCTCGTGCTTAGTACTAGGGTTTCTATGAGATTGTCTATGGCCTTTGGAGGGAGCATTGGCTATCTAATACGAAGAGGTCAGCCCTGAAATCATATATGTACAAGTAACATTATATAGACTGAGCAATTGATGTTTATATATCAAAAATAAAAAGTATTTCCTGAAGTCCTTTCTTAACTCATAGATAAAAAGCACTGTGTCCTCTAATATATGTTTCTGTGTCATATGTTAACACCTTACATGAAGAATGGGCTTTAAAAAATGAAGTTCTTCAGAGAAACCCTGTCTCGAAAAATCAAAAAAAAAATGAAATTCTTAAATTCCCAATCAGCAGCACTTGTAATTTTCTTTCCCACGATTTTCAGTACTGTCTATTGTATCTGTAACACTGTTCTATGTAAATATCAACTGCTCAGAAGGAGAACAGAGTTTGAAGGATTAAAAAGTCTACTTGTTTGTTCCCAATTCAGATACCAAAAAGAAATAGTGTCTCCAAGAATTTCTGGTTAACAATCAATTTGTAGGTTTGTTGGACCCTTCCTTGGTTTCATAATTCATAATTTTGACTCATGAAATTTATGAAACCACTATATTTATAATTACAATTTTATTATGCAGGTTACAACACAGAAACTGATACATGGAAGAAATACATAGAGCGTGGTATAGAACAGTGAGTGTTTCCATGCCTTCTCTCTTTCCATGCCACCTCCAAGCACATCTTTACCACCTAATATCATCTCATATACTTTTGTTCAAGAGTTTTGTCAAAGTTGTATTACCTGAATCTGAGTCATTAAATCACTGACCACTGTATGATTTCAAGTTCTTGCTTCTGGTTCCTTTACAGGGTCAGGGAGAGGATGAAAAGTCTTCAATCTTTTCATAAAATGGTTGGTTTGTCTTGCAGCCAGTTCTAAAGCTGAAGATAGGTAGGCAGTGCTAAGAATCAATTTATTAGCAGAAGCCCAGGTACAGGAAAAATAGGGCTTATTATGATTTAAAAAGGAAAAAATAGATACTTAAATCATTTGGGAATTTCTAAGGTATTAAGACCACAAAGACCGGGATTCAGGATGGCATAATACATATGTACACAGTACCTTTTAAAATACCCAAGCATCTTTTAAACTAATGCCTGGATCATTTTGCTAAAATTTTTGCTTTAATTGCTCAGGAGTGGAGGCTCATCATGAGCATTTTATAAAGGATCTCCAGATGATTCGCATGTGCAGCCAGGCATGAAAACTATTCTTCAAATGTCTAAGGAACAAGGTGTGGAGTGAGGGATGTTAAATAGTTGATAGTAAATCTATTGAATTATTCTCAGTGTTGAGGAATCCACAGTGAGCAAGCCATACATGTTTCTCCCTTTATGGAGATTACAGTGTAATAAAAATTAAAGAGCAGCCACATATGTAGAAAATAGTACAGAACTGAGGTCAGGTACAGAGG
>LZPO01067650.1:0-12510 GCA_001675575.1 Neotoma lepida
ACATTGTCTTCATAGATTCAAATAATTGCCCTCTCCAAGAAGTTGGTTTTGGTAGATTTCCATACCTCTAGCCCTCTTTCATTGTTCAATGGTCTTAGCCTCATCTTTCCACCAGGTCCTCCACTATAATTAAGGANCTGGATCCCATACTGCTGTAACCAAGTCTTTCCAGTCTTTTTGGACAATTCTGTTGCTAGTTGACCATGAATTTAGCATCTGTTTCACAAAATGTGAATGCATACTATCACTTCCTTAAATCTCCTCAAGTGTAACATTTCCACAGAAGTCCAGTGAGTCCTTCCATAGCCTTGGGAATATCTGTCATTTAGTGGTTGTTCCTGTATGGTGACTGAATAAATTAAGGTTGATTGTTTGATAACTTAAGGCAGCTGCTCTCTAATTTTGTAACATAATAGTGAGGTTGGTTATTCTTTAAATTTGCCTGTCTATGTCTGAATATCTCTATTATGTGTTTTAGTGAGTTTTTCTAAGGCTTGCAACTTTTGAAATGTTTTTCTAAAGTTTGCATATTATCAGTCATCTTTTTTCTCTTTTCAGCAGTAAGTATTTCTAGAGCTCTTATCAGTCACAGTTTATCTCCTTAGTAATTATTTATAAGGCTTGCATATTATCACTATTAACCTTTTCTAGGCTTGTATTTTTTGAATGGTAACTTTTTCTAAGGTTTGCATATATCAATATTAGCCTTTTCAAAGACCTGAGGCTTGGTATGTTGGCATTCATATCAACCAACTTTATTAGGGATGAATCAAGAACTATCAAGCAGATGATGATTAAAATTAACATTATGTAAATCACATCTAAGTTAATTATCCCATCATTTAGTTGTTCCATTTTTAAACCATCCAGGTTGTCATCCCACAGGGACATAATTCCCTCCATTGTAATATTGTTTCCTATTTTTTAACATAGGCTAAAACTCTCCTTTCCATGTAATTACCCCCTTTAAGAATTCCCAATTGTGTCACCTAATCTGCTGACAATGATTGTATAATGTGAGCTAGAGCTCATCTGGGCAGAGAACACAAGCAGTTCTCAGCCTGACTGAGGATAGCTACCATTGATAGAGTATAGGTAGCCTGAGGAGGGGGAACACATGGGGCAAAAGAAGGTTAAGAGCCAGCCATCTCTCTGGGGGATCCTGCAAAATCAACTAACTCTGGCAGTGTTTAGAGACCAAACACCTGCAGCATTTAATGTAAAGAGGCTGAAACAGAAAAATCCCAGGCTTGCTCAGAGGGCTTTGGGGAAAAAATGAAAACATAGCCAGTGGGGCTGTGGTTTCAGTGGGAGGCCCTGCGTGCTTCTCTGGCATGTGCTAGTAGCTGGAAAGCCATAGACAAGAGGCTTTTNTGTGAATTTGTGCCCCAATAGTTGTACTCCAAATGAAGAATTATTCTAAGTAATCTTACCAATAAAAAACAGGAGTCAGCTATCCAGTTAATAACCTGAAATATCAGAGAAGCAAAGGAGCAGCCATTAATGACTTCTTACATCTCTGGATCCTCAGACCAAAAGGGGGTGAGATCCTGTCTCCAGACGCCTTATATTCCTGTCCCTACCTAACAATTGTGCTAGGATCAAAGGCATGAGCCTCCAAGTGCTGGGATTAATGGAGTGTGCCACCCCTGCCCGGCATCTATTGTTAACTAGTGGTTAATTCTGCTCCCTGGTCTCCAGGCAAACTTTATTTGTCAGAACACAAACAAAATATCACACAGCATTTTCCACTAGGACTTACTTATTGCTTTATAATTGGTGGTTTAAAATTTTAAGCATGCTTTATATTGCCATGAGTTTTATAACTTTTTAAGTGTAATGAAAAAATGATATTTTTTGTGCAAGTAGGTTTGGTTGCAGATCCAGAACAAGACTTACCAAAAACTAGAAATCAGAAATGCATATGCCAGGAGGTACAGGGGCCAATCTTCTCTCAGTGTATTATTCAAGAATATATTTGGGNTCATGTTTAGGCTGAATTTCAACAGAACTCCTTTCCTTTTTCTTGTACCAGTGTAAGGACAGGATGACTTTTTAAGTCTGAGTAGCCCATGACAACAGTATCTACAAAGATTACTACTGTTGTCTCTGTTGCCTTGCTAAGTATTTAATTCTATGCTATAGTTTATATCTGGTACACTGTTCAAACTATCCAAAGCACTTTATTTGTGAACCAGCTTCTTTTATTTCTAGTGTTCCATTTTGATACATCTTAGACATTTTCCACCTAAATTACCAGCCTTGCTAATTTTTTAAGTCAACTTCCCAAGAATGAAGGGTGCTTACAGAATTAGTAAATAATATTTCTATATGTAAACATAATGTTGTTTCCAGAAAGATTACTAGATAATCCAGGGCACGAGCTGGGGGGATCTGTCTTGAATAAAAGAGGGGAATGCTCAGTAATTTGGGTACCTGTTTAGGAGAAAAGACAGGTGAAAACTGACTCTTGCTCACACTCTCATGCTATATCTGTTTTCTCACATGGACTACCAGTTCTAGGTTTTTTGGTCTTTTGACAAAAATTTGCACCAGATTCCTCCTGGGAGGATTTTTTCTTCTTCAACCTATGACTTGGGTTACATTATTTGCTCTCTTCTTGATCTTTGGATTCTAACTTCTTGAGCTATAGAGCTCCCAGCTTTTCTGTATCTCCAGTCTGGAGAGAGTGACCTGTCACCCTCTGTGATTTTGTAAAGCAATCTAATAAATCATGTCTCCTACCTATGTGTATTCTATTTGTTCTGTTTTACTGAGAAACTCTGATTCATTATCATGTTTTTTTATGCATCTTGACTTCATTTTCTATTAAAGACCTTAACACATTAAAAAATTTAATAATCAGTTATCTTATTATTTCATTTGGGGTATTTTGATGCTTTATTTTAATCAATTTCATATTTTCTTATACAATTATTTCAGATATAGTGTGTTATATATGAGTCTCAATTCTGAAGCTTGCATTGTTCCTGTATACTTCATTGTTTAGCCTTAATCAACACACTGGACTTGTTTTAGAATATGTCCATAATGGATCCAATAATATGAGATGAAGAACAGAAGGTACTTCTTTTTCTTATTATCAGATCCATTATATTGATTATTTATTATAATTTCCAAATTCCTGTAATTTCTCCATTCTATATACATTGTTATCTCTGAGCTTCCCTGAGAATTCCTTCTAAGTTAGAATCTGAGCCCTGTAGCATGTTTACTGTAGTCAATTTTTAAAGTCACAGAACCCATTAAATAGAATGGAAGCATACCAACAGAGGAGCATTCTATAATTATATACTTAAATCTTAGTTTTAATGGGTATTTGAAAAGAGACTTCAAATTAGACTTTGTCTAATTGTTGAATACCTGGCATTCCAACACTAAAATGAGACAGGACACATAGCAAAGAATTCTGCAAATATGAAAATGAATAGAATAATCCTGAAAATATACTCGTTTTGAATTTTAGTTTTGAAATCACCATATCATACTTATGCACACAAATGTAAACACTCAGAATATTCTGCATTGTGGAAAAAAAGAAAGAACATGGCTATATTTTAAAATTTTGTATTTTTTTAACTTTTCTTTCATATAACAGATTTTGAAAATTGTCACCAGATACAGAGGTGAGAATTTTTTCTTTATTCATTAATCATGTTTTGACTGGACAATCTAAAAGTTACTCTTTATATTGTATTTTTTCACATTTTTACACATTGTTTCCACAGCAAAGAGAAACTGATGTTATAGATTTTCTTTTCTTTTTCATTTCATTTAGTTTTTCTTTTCATTTATTTTACATACCCATCTCAATTTCCCCTCCCTCCTCTCTGTCCATTCCCCCCACCATCCCTACCCACTTCTCATATATCCCCTACTCACTGACTCCTCCTTCTCCATTCAGAAAGACATAGGCATCCAATGGGTTTGAATAAAAGCATAATACTTGAAGTTGAGGCAGGACTGAGCCTCTACATCAAGGCTGGATGAGGTAATGCACCATAGGGAACAAGGTTCCAAAACCAGCTAAGTGCCAGGGACAGGTCCTGCTCTCACTGCTAAGACACTTACAAACAGACCAAGCTACAGTAGGTCTCATGCAGGTGAAATGTTTCTGTACCCTGATGCTAAGTCTCTCTGATGATACAGTAAGCTGATACAAGCTAAATTAAGAATAAAAGACCAAGTTTATAAAGACCAAATAAAAGACCAAAGTGTTCCCTGGTGATTTTCCTGGTCCCCAGAGATGAGACAGAGAAAACAAAAAACAAAAACACATGTGGCCATTCTTTAGGAGGCATTTTAAATACCTTGTAGGTATGATCTTGAGTAGCTCTGAGGGAGGAGACGCCACTTGGTGGGCTTTCTGAGAGCGGGCAGGGTTTAAAATTGAGGAGAATGAAGCTGGAGCAGAACTTTCAATAAACATCCAAACCTTTTTAGATATATGGGTGCTGGTTCAAGTCTGGCTACTTTCTGTTGGCATAAGATGACATGGGGAGAGAGAAGCTGGCAGTTAGTGGGCTCATGTTCAGTGGGAGGTGTGGATTAAGAATGGCATTCTGTTAACTGCCATCAGGATTTGTTTCTTGAGGTAGCAGAGAAGGCAAGTTGCTAGAAGAAAAAATAGATTGTTATCATCAGTACTAGCCATGGGGAGAGTGGGGATTGTCCGTAAGGAGAGAATGGAGATGTGACATGGTTGTACTGACAAAGATGAATGCACAAGGCAGAAGAGCAGATTGCCCCTTTATTGGGACAATTTGGAAAACCAGAGGGTTACATATAGACCATGTATCCTGGATAGGTGCCTGCTTGAGCCTGGAGAAATGGTACCAGCATTGGTATCCCAGGAGCTTGGAAGCTGAAGGGATAATGAGGATCATGGTGTAGTGTCCTGTCTATCTAGAGGTTTAGGAGATAGCTGTTTGAAAGTACTTGGTTCCCTGGGTAGATTGAGGTAGCATAAGGGGCAATTGGGTCCATTGATGTGGGGAGAGGGAGATAGCTGTCAGCATGTGAACAGAGAAGAGACCTCAGAAGGGAGAGGTAGGGTAGATACTCAGGCAGTGGGGAATCTGGGTTGGGAAGTGGTGACTGAGGAGGAAGAGTCTTCCATAAAGGATCTCAAAATGCTTAGGCCTGTAGGAGAGCATGGGGTGGCCTAGAGGCAGATAAGGGTCATGGGGAGGAAGATTGGCCAAGGCAACTTGAGTTCAATGGAAAGCTTGGTGATTTGTTGTTTGATGAATCTATTGGCCCTCTCAATCTTTCCCAATGATTGTGGGAAGTAGATGATATGGAGTTTGCAGGAGATGCTGAGAGTTTCTGACATGAGCTCCATAACCCCAGAGTGAAGGCTGGCCAGTTATTCATTTTGAAGGTCTGTGGCATGCCAAATTGAGGGATAATGTGTACCAGGAATAACTGAGCCACCACATTTGCGGTTTCTCTGGAGTTGGGAAATGCCTCTACCCATCTTGTAAAAGTTTCAAAAAGAGTTAGGAGATAATGGGGCTTTTTATGAGTGGGCATGTGGATGAAGTCAACTTGTCAAACTTTCCCAATCGGTGTCCTCAAAGATAGTGCAAGGACTGAAATATCTGGAGGGCCCACTGCAGGTTGGCCTTGGCACACATCTGGCAGGAAGAGTGAGCCTACACCTAGAGCTTTACCCTAAGCTTGGTGAAGGTAATGGGAGTAACCAAGTCTGAGTAGCCGCAGTCCTCCCCCAGCCTGAGGAGTTTGAAGGATGGAAGAATCGCAGATGCCNGTGTCAGTGAGGCTGAACCTCCATGGCTTGGCATAGAGGATAAGACTGTGTGGGAACATTGCAATTTCTAGCATCCAGGCTGTTGGCAGATGGGGCATGCCCCCATCGGCAGCTGAGGAACAGGGCAGCACCAGGGCCAATGGCTTTCCTGGATACATTTGAAGTAAGATCCTGGCAGAGTTGACTTGGGCTGAGTTCTGGCAGGATGGAGCCTCATGGACTTTCCTTGTTCCCCTTGTAAGGGCACCAATGGCCTCAAGGCTGCTGCCAAGGAGTGAACTTGGAACATATCCTTCTGTTGGAGCTAAGTTGATTGGGAAGACCCAGCTGCCTGCTCTTGGGCATTAAAAACCTCAAAATCATCTTCACCAATTTTTATGGGGGCTTGGGGACACTTCTCAGCCCTTTAATTTTTTTTCTAATATCTGGCACTGACTGAGAAATGAAATGAGTGACTGGGAATTTGGTTCCCACTTGGGGGAGTGATGGATCATGGCTAGGCTAGTATATTGCACTATGGTCCCCTGTAATTGATTTAGAAAAATTGCCAGATTTTTTTCAACTCTCTGTATGATCTCTTGGAACTTATCAAAATTAACAATTTTGTCTGAGACCATTTCCATATGCTGAAGGGGGCAGTGGACCATGAGATCCCTCCTCTGACAGCTATTTTGATGCAGTTGGTAGTACCAGCATTGCTTTGTAGCTGGCACTGCCACATCACTCACAGAGACCTTACTGTCCATTAGGTAGGTTTGGTCTGCTTACTGTCTTGTAGCTGCCTGAACTTGACCTCGCTCCTCAAGAGTGAGGGTGTAGGCTTGGATGACATAGAGGTGATGCCAGGTCAGATCATAGGCTTGGGAAAGATAATGAAACTATTTGATAAAAACATAAGGATTAGCAGAGCAGGAACCCAACAGCTTCTCTATTTGAAAGAGGTCTTGAAGGGAGAAAGGGGCATGGACAGGAACAATTCCATTGGTCCAGCCACCTCACAGATAGGGCNGAGGAGGATGGAGTCTACTAAAACTGGGCATGATAAGATATCACAGAGGATTGGGGGCTTAGGCCAGTGTGTGGATGGGGACCAGGGTGTAGATTGTGGCATTGAAGGATAGGAAAGGGCAGAGAGGAGAAGAAGAGAGAAAGGTGGGAAAGGAGAGGTGGAAGTTGGTCTTTGATCTTTGTCTTAGAGGGTGTGGGGAGGAAAGGTGTATATAGGGAGGAATGTTATCCACTGAATGGAACATGAGGCTGTGTAGAAGGGGGATGGGTGGCAGGGTTCAGGGAAGTGGGGGAGTGGCCAGTGTCTCTGGTAACATGGTCAGGGCAACCTATGGACATAGGGCAGTTCTGACCACTTATTTTCACACCAGCAAGGCATATGGCTAAGGGCTGACAGTGAAAACTCAACTCCTCCTGGCCAAGGCATCAAGATGAAAGGTTCTCATANGCAAATATTAAGTCTCTCCACCAGTGTAGTAAGCTGATTCAAGCCGAATTAAGAATAAAAGACCAAGTTTATTGGGCAAAATGTTCCAGGGTGATATTCCCAGACCCCAGAGATGAGATCAGGAGAGGAGACCAGACAAAACCACATGGCCATTCTCTAGAAGACAGTTTAAACACCCTGTAGGGGAGGTCTTGAGTAGCTCCAGGGGAAGAGCTGCCACTTGTTGGGCTTTCTGAGGGGGGGGTGGGATATGAAATGGGGGAGAGTGAGGCTGGAGCAGAGATTCCAACTTAAGTATCAGGATCCCTAACTGTTGATCCAGATCCACGTGCTCCCAGGCTCTGGGGTCAGCTGTCTCTGCAGGTTCCCCCATCATGACCTTTTCTTTGGCCCATACAGTCTGTCCTCCCTTTCTTCAGCAGGACTACAAAACCTCCATTCAGTGCTTAGCTGTGGATCCCTGCATCAGCTTCAATCAGTTAATTGACAAAGGCTCTATGATGACAATTAGGGTAGTCACCAATCTGATTACAATACATGGCCAGTTCAAGAACCCTCTCCACTAATGCTAGGAGTCTTAGCTGTGGTCATTTTCATGGATTCCTCCGTTTTTNCCTGGCACCAGATTTCTCTCTAACACTGAAATGGTCCCCTCTCAAGACATCTCTTTCATTAATTTCCCCCTCAACCCATATCTGAACCCAACCTAGCTAACCAACTCCGTATTAGTTCCCCTCCCTTCACTCCCCCACCCCTATTCACATTTTACTGAGGAGATCTCTTCTATTTTCCCTTCCCAGGGAAATCCATGCATTCCCTCTTTGGACCCTCCTTTTTCCCAAGCCTCTCTGGGACTGTGGATTGTAAGTTGGTTTACTTATATTTTATTTCTAATATCCATTTATGAGTGAATACAGACCATAGTTGTCTTTATAGGTCTGGGTTACCTAACTCAGAATGCTTTTCCATCCATTTGCCTGCAAATTTCATGAAATCATTGTTTTTTTACAGCTGAGTAATATTCCTTTGTGTAAGTGTACCACATTTTCCTTATCAATTCTTCCACTGAGGGTCTTCTAGGTGGTTTCCATGTTCTGATTATTATTAATAATGCTAAGAACATAGTTGGGCAGGTGTCCTTGTGGTATGATTGAGCATCCTTTGGGTATATATCCAAAATTGGTATAGCTGGGTCTTGAGGTAGATTGTTTCCCAATTTTCTGAGAATCAGCCATATTGATTTCCAAAGTGGCTATAAAAGTATTCACTCCCACTAGCAGGAGTCTTCCCTTTACTCCATATTCTCTTCAATGTAAGCTGTCCTCCATGCTTTTGATCTTAGCATGGAGGACATTAGATCTGACAGTGTAAGATGGTATCTCAGAGTCATTTTGATTTGCATTTTCCTGATGACTAAGAATGCTGAGCAATTATTTAAGTGTATTTCAGCCATTTGAGATTCTTCTGTTGAGTGTTGCATGAATTCTAGTTGGTCTTAATAGTAAAAACCCCGAGTCAGATGTAAGTGAGAAAGCTAAAAGATCAGAGAAGCAGAGCAGCCAGCCACTAGAAAAGCATCTTACATCTGGGAATCTTCTGATTAAAAGGTGCTGAGCTCATGATTCCACCTCACCTTATCACTTCCTTCTCCACCCAGCCATATCATCACTTCCTATTTTCTCCTCCCAAGTGCTGGAATTAAAGGCATGTGGCTCCCAGTTACTAGGGTCCAAGGCAGGAGATCCCAAGTGCTGGGATTAAAGGTGAGTGCCACCATTGCCTGACCTCTAATGGCTAGCTCATCACTCTGATCTTCAGGCAAGCTTTATTTGTTACACAGAACAAACAAAATATCATGACATTTCCACCTTTTTGTATAAAATAAAAAGAACATTATAACTAATATAAGAAAAACTATATAAAATAAGTACAATATATACATACTATATACAATATACACAGGCAAGAAATACATCAACAATGTATAGTCAATTAACAATTGACAAACTCAGAGAAAATATCCCATATCTAACCTATCTTGGTGAGTCCAAAAGGTTGTACCAAATTAATTTTCTATTCAAATTTGCTTTGCCAAAACTATCTTTTAATGTCTCTCAACCTTATACAGTTTACANCTCTTTAGTGAATTTCTTTTCTGAATCTTGTAACATGGAAAACTATAACTATAAAGTCTTCAACTCTATCAGAGACCCAAGAAGGAAATAATATTACCCCAGTAAGTAGGAAGTGCAAGCAAATGACTTCCAGAAAATGTGAAAAATGACAGAAACAGCTATCTGTCTGGACAGTCACCCAAGATTCCTCTTCAACATCAGAGCATCCACCTTCAGCCTACAGGACTAGAATATCTGATATATTTATCTGTGAAGTAGGACTTTCTGAAGGGCTGTCATACCTTGTTTTGGCAAAGTCCGGCAGTCCTTTCTTTAGTGTCCTGCTTGTCCAATTTGTATAGCATATTGTCAACAGTCAAGGCAAGGGGATTTTCTTGCCCAGTTGTTAGCATTTTCCACATATGGAGCTTCTTCAATGCCTATCACCTTCACTGAAGTAGATTGGTGCTGCCAGAAGCAGGCANGTCTCATTATCATAAAAAATAAAATGTACTATTGAAACATCTTAAATTCCATAGTCAATAGATCTCTGAAGTATTTGAAGACCACTTGCCTATCTAAAATATATCTCTGTTTGACTTTGAAAACATACCTAACTTGACTACAAGTTTGAGTGAAATAGCTGACTAATTACTAGCCTGCATTTCTTTATTATGTTAAATAGATTATAATAATAACTTTCATGGAGTAGCAATTGCATTATCTTGTTAAATGAGATGTATAGGTACAATACCTTGAATAAGATTAAAAATGCATGCACAATGTATTCTAATCAAAATAATCTCAATTTTGTATCAATATACAAAGATGCATATCAATGTAAAATATTTTTAGAAAATAGTTGCTTTTTAAAAGTAGATTCAATAATCTACCCTTTACCCAATCCTACATTTATATCCCATTTTTTTCTTTTTTTTTTTTCAAAACAAGAACCNTGAATCTGCTCTCCTTTATTCAGCTTTTTTTTGAGGATGAAAGCTGAATGATCAAAGAAGCAGAGCAGCCCAGTCATTAGAATGATTTCTTACCTCTAGGAACCCTCAGACCTAAAGGGGATGAGCTCCTTTGTCCACCCTGCCTTATCATTTTCTTTTTCCACCCAGGAATATCGCTTCCTGTTTCCTCCTTCCAATTGCTGGGATTAAATTCATGTGCCTCCCAAGTACTAGATTCAAAGACATGAGATCACAAGTGCTGGGATTAAAGGTGGGTGGCACCACTGCCTGGTCTCTAGTGGCTAGCTCCAAACTCTGATCTATAGGCTAGCTTTATTAGAGCACAAACAAAATATCACCACAGTTGAAAATTATCTATTTTGATCTTTATCCCATTTTTTAAATTGGATCATTTGGTATTTTGATGTCCAGTTTCTTGAGATTTTTATGAATTTTGGAGCTCAGAAATTGGTCAAATGTATTCATTTTCAATAGAAACCTCTGTGTGTGTGTGTGTGTGTGTGTGTGTGTGTGTGTGTGTGTGTCTTTATGGATCATGACACGAATCCTAGTATCAGCTTTTGAGTTTAATTTGTTTGAGACAGATCTTCTTCTTTGTCATTCTCTTTGTGTATGCAATGCTAGATGGCTTATGAGTCTACAGGAATTTTGTCTCTAACTCTGACCTCATCATCAGGTCACTGAATTTACAGGTGAGCACACTACTTTCATTTGGCTCTTGTGTGGGTTCTTAGAGTCTAATGTCAGTTCCTCATTTTTGTGCAGCAAATTCTGTATTCTTTGGGCTATCTCCCCAGACCTATGTGTGGCTTTTGATAATATTTAAAAATACTTAAAAGAGTACTATATCTTCAAAATGCATTTTTAGATATGATTTTGTTAATAATGTCTTAATAGTAAGTATGCATCATGAATCAGGATATATTCCATCCATTAAATAAATTCTTACAAATTTTTTAAAAATACAATGGTAGTGTCTTCTATATTATGCTGAATCTACTCTAAAAATGTTACACTGTGCTGCAGAAAATTGTCTAGCAGAGTTGCTGTTGTCTAATGTTAACCCAGGTAGTAAAATCCATGTATTTCAAAGAGGGAAGAAATCCATGGGTTCTACAATAAAAGAAAAGAAAGCATACAAACAATCAATATTGTAGTGCCATGTATCACCACCTGGGTCTCTGTTATTTTAATATAGTTACAAGAATAGTAAATAGCACAAAATTATAGAAAATGTATGAATTCTACCAGGACAATATTGATTCCATTAATTTTACCCATATATAACAGAAAGCATAAATCCTTGTAAATTATTCAAAGCCCACATTTTCACTCATTTTTGAAGTTCATGNTTCCTTTGTTCTGCATTAATCAAATATATGGTCATTAATTTTCTGTACTTTTTTAAACAGGAAAGTTAAACTAGTTTCTATGGACAACAAGGGAAGAATTCGTGCTTGCTAATGACATTAAACAATGGCATGAATCCTTCTTTCTATTGTCTGAGAATATTATGGAGTCAAATTTCAGAGCCTAAAAATGACTTCATATCTTTGATGGTGATAATGCATAACTCTAATTTGCAAGCACACTGGAAAAAGTCAAGAGGGAAACAAATAATAAATAAACAATACCAACAAAATCAAAAGACACATCAATGCATGAATTTCTTCAAAACTAGATTTTAGTAGAAGATATCATCTTTTAAAGTCAGATCATAGAAAAGTGAGGTAGAATAACTGATGATCATCAATCACAACTGTGATCAGGATCTCNAAATCTACAAGCTATGACAATTTTATTCACTTTTGGACAACAACATAATATAAAACCCACTGTCTATTTTTCCTAAAACTCCTAATCATTGTTTGTGTTGGGAAATGGCTTACTNTCCTCAGAATCTTTCCTTTTAATGGAGGAGAAAAAATATTTTCTCATGCTTCAGTAAGATTTGCTGCTATCTTCCCTTGTTCATCCAGGTCAGGACAGATGTGGTAATGTGTATGATTTTACTGTGGAGTACTCCATTGTGTATATGTACCACATTTTCTTGATCCATTCTTCAGTTGATGGGCATCTAGGTTGTTTCCAGGTTCTGGCTATTATGAATAATGCTGCTATGAACATAGTTGAGCATGTGTCCCTGTGGTATGATTGAGCATTCCTTGG
>LZPO01067651.1:0-13490 GCA_001675575.1 Neotoma lepida
GCTGGCCTTGAACTCATAGAGACTCACCTGTCTCTACCTCCCAAGTGCTGGGATTAAAGGCATGAGCCACCGCTACCTAGAACAGAAATTTCATTTCTTGTTAATTTTCAAAGACTCAGAAAGACATTAGTTGATTTTCTGTTTGTTACATAAGTGATTAGCCCACTTTAAGTCCTGCCAGAGACATTTGCATATTGAAAAGCACTCACACCCAACTAGCTGTGTCAGGATTTGATTTTACTTAGTTATTGTCAACAGACAAACCAACATGTGAGTGGAAAGGTAAGGAAGCCTGGCAAGGAAGAGTGACACTGCTGGGCAGGTGACATGGCTCTCAAAGAGGAAGCTACTCCTAAAGGACTAAGTAGATGTGACTGCCAGTGCTGGCCTGGTGTACTCTCTGAATGGGCCATTTGTCATTCCTCACACTCACCCTGCCCTTGCCACTTGGGTCTTTACACTCAGACCCAGTTACAGGCTTGTGTGTGCCTTCACTTATCATATCTTTACTTCTTTCCCTGTTTAAAATAAAACATAAATTTGATCCTTAAAGAGTCAGTGTCATTAAATGTCATATGTTTTACTCGATGGACTTTTAAATACCCTTCTTGATAAGTTTTCTGTTTTACCCCCATTCTCTCTTCCTTCTTATTCCTAGCAGCAACTTCACTTATCAGAGCATTTTCCTTTTGCCCTTTGTGTGCCCACACTTTCAAGGCCCAGTGGCCCTTCTGTTTGGGTAGCCATTATTTTCATGACACCCATCTGCCCTTTTTCAGATATTCCTAT
Source organism: Neotoma lepida (assembly GCA_001675575.1). Classification (NCBI taxonomy): domain Eukaryota; kingdom Metazoa; phylum Chordata; class Mammalia; order Rodentia; family Cricetidae; genus Neotoma; species Neotoma lepida. The sequence goes on from LZPO01067651.1 coordinate 790, forward strand.
CTCCTATCTCTGTCTTCTTTGTTGGTTTGAGATACTGCCTCATGGAACCCAGATTGACCTGAGGCTCTCTCCATGGTTGAAGATGACTTGAATTTCTGATCTTCCCTTCTCCGGATGCATTCTAGCATCTTCTCATTTTATTATTGATCCATTTTATTATTTTTGCTCTGTGTGTTTACATGTAAAAAGTCCAATTTCTCTAACCAAATGAAAACTAACTTCTTGCTACTTTCTGGTCATTGTATAACTTAATATCATTCTCTTGACAGTCAAACTCCAGGCTCTAACTGCAGTGCCTTTTGCCTCTGCTCCTGTTACTAAATTTAACCCAGGCTTTCCAAACTTTTCTATGTTACTATGGTACCCTTCCAATCAAATTTAAGTCTTTTCTTTGTCCTTTTACCCCTTGATGTCTTGAGGTACATTAGTTACTATCTCATTGCTATGACAAAAAACAACTTAGGAGAAGAAGCATTTATCCATTGTTAAAGAAGGCCACCTGTATGGTGACAGGGGAGGCATGGTGGAAGGCATGGAGGGTGGCAGGAACATGGAGCTAGGACTTCTCACATCCATCTTGGACTATCAGGAAGCAGAGAACAGGCTGCACTGGTCTTTTTTTTTCTTCTATTCACTCAGGGTGGACCTTCTCTCCACAGTAACACACCTGAAGGTGCATCTCCTAGGTAATTCCAAGTCCAGTCAGGTTAACACAGACTAAATGACAAATAGTGTATTACTGATTGTGCGGACAGCTTCAACTCTTCCTCTTCCTTGCTGCTAGCTAGCTCAAGTTACTCTTGGGTCTCTTTTTCCATCATTAACTCTTCTATCCACTCCAGACTTTCAGCAAGGGGATTGTGTAAACTTTAATTATTGATCTTCTTGTGCCAAGAGATTTTAGAAGCTACCCTCAGTCATTTCTACTTTAAATCTTCATCTATGAATCAAATCCTTCCAACTAGTCTTTCACCAGATTTGTCCATCAAGCTCCAGCCCTTTATTTCAGACTACCCACAAGAAAGCTTCTCCTGACCTTCCCTCAAAATTCAAACTGTGATGGGCTGCAATAAAACTCATTTGCTTGTCTTGTCCATAAAATGTGTCTTCTCTGCTCATCCTCATTTCAAGATATATTACTGCTGTTTCTCCAAATTCTAGTGCTTTAAATCAACAGCAAAGCCCAAGGTTCCTTGCAGATGGGCTTCCCTTTGGTTTTCATACTTACCTCCTATGGTTTTTAAATGGGTTTTCCTGTGTTTTTGTGGTTTTCTTTTTTTTTTTCCTACATGCAGGAGAATTTCATATATTGTGCCCAAATGTCATTTCACCTGGCTTGTATTTTCTCTCCCACACCTTCCATATTCCAGGACCCATATCTTATCTTTCTCTCCCATCCTTTTAATTTTGCCACTCTATAGCTCATTTTTTTGTATTGAGTCAATCCACTATATAATTTGTTCTTTCATTATAAACAGGCTCTGAAGGAATATCCATGAATTCATTTACTCAAGCAGGAAAAACATTCAACAGTCTTACCCTGCTTCCTCCTACATCCATAAGACTTCATTACCTTACAACTTAAGACATATAAGAAGACTGATAGTATTTGAAGTCACCTCATAAAGCAAACACTTTCTCCTCATAGTACACTGTGTAAATAGACATGAAAATGGTGTCACTCAACTGAGCATGTGTCTGTTGATGACAGATATGTACTGGTTCTCAGCTTTGCATCTGGTTGTGGCAGTTTATAGGAAGAACATACTTAAAGGAGTTTGTGCTACTGTCTTATTCTCACATGATGCAATTCAGTTTAGCTAGAGTTAGGTGATATATTATTAAATATATTCTTCAGAATGCTTTCATAGGTATAGAAACTATAAAATCTACCAGTTTTCTAACATATTTCAGAGTAGGGGAAAATTCAAAGCCATGGGAAAGGAAGATGGTTCAGTCAGTAAAAGCATTTGTATTAGGAGTGTGAGAATTAGATTTTGATTCTTAGAAACTATGTAAAGATAAGAATGTAGTGGAGACAAGAATGTAGTGGAATATGTTTGTAATCCCAGAGTTGTGGAGACAAGAGGATTCCTATGATTGCTGACCACCCAGTTCAGACTAATGGCTGAGCTTCAGACCCAAGAGAGAACCTGTCTCAGGGGAGATGATGTTCCTGAAGGTGATATCTGAAGTCAACCTCTGACTTCCATACACATGTTCATTGTAATCTACACACACACATGAGTGTTCTCTCTCTCTCTCTCTCTCTCTCTCTCTCTCTCTCTCTCTCACCAATCATATTGAATAATTTTATCATAAATGTTACATACTAATTTTATAACAATGTAAAGACAAATTCAAGACAAATGGAGTACTTACTTTTTGTCACTGTGGCAAAAATCCTGAGCCAAATAATTTGAAGGAGGAATAGCTTAATTTTGATTCAGGCTTCAGCCATGCCACTTGTTTCGTGTTGGCTGGGCTAGAGTGACACAGAGCCTCATGACAGGGAGCATGTGGTAAACACAGCTGGTCCCCTTGCAGAAGTCAGTATGCTACAGGTGAGAGGAGAGAACAAAGAATAAGGCAGGTCCTTCCAAAGAAGCCCATGCCTTCCTCTGCCATGCCCACATGCAACCTCAGTATCACCCAACAGATCAGTCAAAATTTCAGTGGATGCCGTCACTGACAGTCTGGAGCACTCATCATTGACTTCCTTCCTTGAAGGCCAAGCCTTTTGGTGTATTGTGTGGGAGATATCACTTATATAAATATCTATTTTTTATTTAATTTTTTTATTCATTTTACATGCCAACCACAGAGCCCCATCTCACCTGTCCTCCTGCTCTCCTCCAGTTTCCCCCACCCCCACGACTAGTCCCCCATCTCCTCTTCCAAAAGAGTAAGACCTCCCATGGGAAGTCAGCAAAGCCTGGTACATTCAGTTGAGGCAGGACCAAGCCCCTCCCACCTGTGTCAAGGCTGAGCAAGGCTTCCTACCATAGTTAATGGGCTACAAAAAGCCAGCTCATGCATCAGAGACACATCCAGATCCCACTATCAGGGGCCCCTCAAACAGACCAAGCTACACAACTGTCTCCTGTGTGCAGAGGGCCTAGTCTGGTCCCATGCAGGTTCCACAGCTGTCAGTCTAATGTTCGTGAGTTCCTATGGGCTTGGTTCAGTTGTCTCTGTAGATTTCCCCATCATGATCTTAACCCGCCCCCCCCTTGCTCATGTAATCACTCTTCCCTCTCTTCAACTGGACTCTTGGAGCTCGGCCTGGTGCTTGGATGTGGATCTCTGCATCTGGTTCCATCAGTTACTGGATGAAGGCTCTATGATGATAGGGTATTCACCAATCTGATTACTGAGGTAGGCCTGTTCAGGCACCCTCTCTACTTTTGCTAGTAGTCTAAGGTGGGATCATCCTTGTCGATTCCTGGAAACTTCCATAGCACCCTGTTTCTATTTTCATGCTGTCTCCCTCTATCATGATAACTTTTTCCTTGCTCTCCCACTGTCTCTGTTCCAGGTCGACCATCCCATTCCCTTATGTTCTCATCCCCTATCGCCTACCCTCCATTGCCCAGGTTTCTCCCTTACCCATAATGTCTCCCTCTATCATGGTATCTCTTTCCTTGCTCTCCCACTCTGTCTCTGTTCCAGTGCAACCATCCTGTTCCCTTATGTTCTCATCCCCCATCCCCTCCCCAGTGATTGTTCATTTCTGTTATTTTGTGGTGGTAGTGTTGTGTGTTGCCCTTCTTTGGGATTTACTGGTGTGGGATTATCTATTGTCTGTGATTTAGTAGGTTCATCTAACTTCCTTAGGTTGAATTTTTCCTTCTAGTGCTTTCTGTAGAGCTGGATTTGTAGATGGGTATTGTTTAAATTTAAGTTTGCCATGGAATATCTTATTTACTCTGTTTATGGTGAATGAGAGTTTTGCTGGGTATAATAGTCTGGGCTGGCATCCATGGTCTCTTAGTGTCTGCATAACATCTGTCCAGGACTTTCTGGTTTTCAGAGTCTCCATTGAGAAGTCAGGAGTTATTCTGATGGGTTTGCTTTTATATGTTACTTGGCCTTTTTCCTTTGCAGCTCTTAATATTATTTCTTTATTCTGTATGTTTAGTGGTTTGATTATTATGTGGTTTGATTATTATTATTATTAAGGGGACTTTTTTCAGGTTCCAGCCTATTTGGTGTTCTGTAAGCTTCTTGTATCTTCATAGGCTTTTCCTTCTTTAGGTTGGGAAAGTTTTCTTCTATGATTTTGTTGAATATGTATTTGCTGTGCCTTTGAGTTGCTATTCTTCTTCTTCTATCCTTATTATTCTTAGGTTTGGTCTTTTCATGGTGTCCCCGATTTTCTGGATGTTTTGTTTCATGACTTTGTTGGCTTTAATGTTTTCTTTGACTGATGAATCTATTTCCTCTATCATATCTTTAGCACCAGAGATTCTCTCTTCCATCTCTTGCATTCTGTTGCTCATGCTTGCATCTGTAGTTCCTGTTTGTTTACTCAGATTTTTCACTTCTAGCATTCCCTCAGTTTGTGTCTTCTTTATTGCCTCTATTTCAATTTTCAAGTCTTGAACTATTTCATTTACCTGTTTGATTGTTTTTTTTTCTTGAATTTCTGTAAGGGATTTATTGATTTCTTTCAATTTTTTGTTTGTCTTTTTCTCAATTTCTTTAAGGGAATTTTTCCTTTCTTCTTTAAAGGACTCTATCATCTTCATAAAGTCATGTTTAAGGTCGTTTTCTTCTACTTCTTCTACATTGAGATGTTCAGATCTTGCTGTAGTTGAACTGCTAGGTTCTTGTGGTACAATATTGGTCTTTATGTTGTTGGATGTATTCTTGCACTGGCGTCTACCCATCTCTTCCTCCAATCAGTACAAACAGTGTCTGTGTCTCAGGGAACCATTCTTGGTCCAATCAGCACTGGTGGTATTTGTGTCTCAGGGAGCTGCTGGGGCCTTGGGGGGACGGTTGGTTTTGGAGGACAGAATGGGACTTGCAGATTGCAGGGTCCATTGGGGGTGGTGGTGGGAAGGCCTGCCCACTGGAGTCTTGCCTTCTGCCTTTAACTTGGGCTGCAATGTGTGGGAGTATGGGGGTATGGGTTGTGCCCTTGGGCTTAAGGTCTAGAGTCTGGTACGACTGGCCAGGAGAACAGCCACTCACCTCTTGGTCTAATCAGAGCTGGCAGAGTCTGTGTCTCAAGGAGCAGCTGTGGTCTTGGGGAGTGGGTAGGTTTGGGGGATGGAGTGGGGCTTCTAGATTACAAAGTCTGATGGGGGGGGTGGTAGTCAAGCCTGCCTGCAGAAGTCTTGCCGGCTGACCTGCCACTGGGGCTGCCTTGGTCATAAACATCTATAATTATAGTTTGAAGATATTATTTTTTTATCATTACATGATAGGAAATGACGTAGTAATTTTGTTTAATCTTTAAATGTGTCTTGTTCGAGAGAAGTCATGTCTTAATATTTTTAGCAAATTCTAACCTCAGCCATCTTATATTTAAAATGTTTTTCAACATATGATTTCTTTTAAACTAAGGATTATATTTGTATGATAAATGCTTTGTAAATACTGAAAAAGTGACTCTTGTAATTCTTGTAATTCAGCCTGCCTTATAACAGTTAACATTTTTCTCTATTACCTCCCAACTATTCATCAGTGTATGCTTTGCATGGCTGTAGTCATTGTGTTCCCGGTATATTTGTTTTTATGAAATTTTAGGGACACCCTGTGCCATCAATAATTCCCAACATGTGCCACCTCTCTGACGTTCTTCAATAACACAATCTAAGAAGGGATGGGAACAAAGTCTCAGGAGTCAAGCCATAGGCTTTCATTCTCTTGGCAACAGGACAGATTCAGGCTCACTGTTTGGTGTTAACTCTAAAATTATTAGATCTGTGGAGAATTTACAAGGCTCATGTAAGATGAATTGCTAAGCAGTGTTATTAATAAAATAACTCAGAGCCAGATATTGGGGTAAAAACTGAAAGATCAAAGAAACAGAACAAACCACAACCATCAGCTATTACCTCACCAACTCTGAATCCTCTGACTGAAATCCTTAGTCTTCCAGAGAGCTACTTCCTGTATACTCATGGCTATATACATTTCAGTGACCTGCCATCTTACTTCCTCTCTCTACTCAGCTACATCACTTTCCTCTTTCCACCCAAGTCTATCAGTTCCTTTCTGTCTGTCCAAACCTCCAGAACTCTATGGTTCAGTCCCTAGTTGAGAGTAAGAAGCAAATAAATAAATAAATAGATAAACAATAATCTCACTAGTTTTACTACTTACATATTTTGCTTCTAACTGAACATAGAAATTTACCAATATCTATCCACCTTCCCTACATCATCCCTCCATAATACTTCCATCCATCTTCTATTCATCCTACCCTTCATTTCTCATTTATTTATTCTTTTACTGTGAGCTGAATTTTGTTAATTTCATTTACTTAGTTTATTTCATTTCCAAAATGGGCCAATTTCTTCAAAAATAATTTTTGATCTGCTGATTTTTCCAAAATTCTGTGCATGAGTTAAAAGTCTGTGTTAGGGTTTTATATACCAAGCCCTATTGAAAATATACAATATACTTTTCATGTTTTCATGTTTTTAATGTATAATTTTGGTTTCTGAATTGATACACTGGGAACAAACTGATAGGTTTTCTACTAAGAAAAATCAAATGTTTCTTTTTTACTCATTATCATTACACTTTACTATGTTTACTGGTGCTGATAAATGGTCTATGACTATACTTTGAATTTCCAGCCCATTTGATTGCTTTATCCAGTTTATGGAAACTCATTTTTCTTTCTTTTTTTCCCATTTTTTATGGCCCTGCTTTCACTATTTTTTTCTAGTCTGCTTATGGAGAAAGATTAATTATTTTATTTCTCATACTCTTAAACCCTTTCTGCAAGTGGTTTTAATGTTTTCTTCTTTGAAGGCCATTGTATCAATGCAGATTTGAGCAGCTGTTTTTGTCTAACAGTGAGCGATGAACTTGCTTTGCTCACTGCTGTCATTTTATTACACTGTAAATTAGACTAGAGAGTTTTGGATCATGCATCTTAGCTGGTGACCTCATGGGGCTTCTCTTCCCAGCCACACATTGTCTGGTCTCTTGATTGTACTTTACAGGGAAGAAGGCATTCCTTCCTAAAAATATTTTGTGTCTACCATCTAGCAATCACTTTTGTTGGCCTGATTCAATACCAGTTGCCTTTGCCTATGAGCATTTATTTGTTAGAAAGGCCATGAATGATTCTCTTGAACTCTTATTAGTGTCTTCTTCCAGCACATTAATCAATGGAGAATAAAGCCCAACTTTCAGAAAATTGAGCATCTTTGCAGCGATAGATAATTCTTCTTAAAGGATGATTCCCAGGAGAGAAACCCAATCATCCCAAGCTCAGTGTTTTAAGCATTCTTTCTTCAGGAGGAACAGACATGCAATGTGTTTCTGACAAAACTTATAAATAAACATTTACTAACAGCATACAGCTTGTGTGATTTACAGCAGTTTTTGTGGCTGAGGGATTGGTGCTCTACCTATGTCTGTAACATCTACACCCTAAGTCTGAGGTGATCCCAATCTCTTGTTCCAATCTGTACTCACACCGTCTAGTAAGTAAATACTCTTCACCTCCACTGTAAGTACAGTGATTCCTCTTGTTGGGGGTCAGACATCCTAAAATCACATAAGAATCTATCCTTCATTCTCTTGTGCTCTCTCCCTACCTCCATTATATAAATAGTATGAAGCATCTTGTTTTGGAAAAATTGAAACAATGCAGACACTCATGTATGTAAAATACTGTTTCTGCTCACCCGTTTTCAAGGGTGACTTTAGAAATATTTATAACTTTATTTTTATTTATACTTATTGTTAGTTTATATATGAATGCCTGGGATTGGTCCTGCTAGTGAGAGTATTAATACGGCTGACTTAAAGGAACCATAGTTATTTATATTCATTGACTAGTAATGCTTATCACCTTTTCATAGTCCTTTGTCTTAGTTTATTTACTGTTTTCAGTAAAAAGGCTGTCTTAGCAGCTTCCCTATTTTTGTGAAGACACCATGACCAATGCAAATTATAGAAGAAAGACTTTATTTGAGACTTACAGTTTCAGAGGGTGAGTCCATGACCATCTCTCTGAAGCATTATATCTGACTTCCTGCAGGAACATGGTAGCAGGCAGTGATATAATGCTTGAGCAGTAGCTGAGAGATTACATCTTGAATCACAAATACAAGGCAGAGAGAATTAACTAGGCTTTTGAAATCTCAAAGCCCACCCCACAGCAACACATCTCCAACAAGGCCATACCTCTCAATCCTTCCCAAATAGTTCTACTACCTAGTGACCAAGTATTCAAATATATGGGCCTATGGTGGCCATTCTCATTCAGAAAACCACAGAGGAACTCCAAGTTTTCTTGCTCTGCAGATTTTACAGTTTCCATGCGAGGTTGATTTGCTTCACGTATTTGAAGGCTACATTTCTAGGCACACATCTGTGGTGAATGGCTCTTCTTGTTGGCTTGTTGTTCTAGCATCATTTTTGCTGGTCCATATTCATCAATAATTTTCTATATTTCTATTTTATTGGAGTATTGCACATCTAGCTTTTCTGTTTTCTTTTAGTCAGATTCTATCTAGTGAATCCTTCCGTACTAGTTTAGTGCTCTGTAGAGAAATAGAATCAATGATGGTGGGAGGTGGGGGAAAGAGAGAGTGAGAGAGAGACAATTTAGTACAGGAACTGGCTCCTGTGATTACAAGGCTGAAGGCGCCATGATATGTTACAGGAATTTGGTTTAGAGGCCATTGAAGATGGATTTCTTCTTCAGGTCTGCTCTGGATTTCTCCTTCTGTTTTCCTAAATACTAGGAAGGAAAGCTTCACAGTTGCCCCTTGTTAGAATTTACAATATTACATAAAAATGAGTTGATAACAGGGCTTTGCTGTAACACATTAAAAGAAGGCTGCTTCTTCCTGGTAAAAGAATGAATCTGAATTCTGTCTCTGGCCCATTTTGATATGTTCCAAATAGCATATTACTTTCTCTTTCCTTAAGAGTTTATAAAGCTAGTCCTGTCAATTTGACCAAGCAAGCACCCCACATGATATCTGATTCACTTGGAGATTTGCTAAGTAGGTGGTAGAAATAGCTATTCCCTAATGAAATAATGTATTTATCTGCAAGCCTGTGAACTCCAAAAGCAACTTCCTTTTCCTTCTTTCTCTCTCTACTTCAATACTGCCACAAAGCCTAAACATGTGTTCCTGGATATGCTGTGTTTTCTCAATCTTTCTCTGAAACACCATCCTCTTCTGCTATGTATTTGCTTGATCATGTCCATTGTTGACAGGACAACTTTCTTAGACCCTAACTCAAAAAGGTACAACATTCTCTCGTTTTCTTCTCTGTCTCCTTCCTCAATGCAGCTGCCAAGATTTATAGCTTTACAGCTTGCCTATACTGTTCTTCCAAACTCTAATACAAATCCCTTGATATTCTTTCTGAAAATGTTTTGAAATTCTTTTTATTAACAAGATCAAAAATCTGCAAACTGAAACACCAAGTTCCACAGTAAAAACATGGCACCTATAAGCTGGAGAGCCAGAAAATGGATGACATAATTGACTATGATTCCAAAGACCTCTGAATGAGGGAACCTGAAGCAGAAATCTTGGATCTGAAGTCTAGAGAACCAGGAGCTTCCATGTCCAAAGGCAGGAAAAGATGAAAGTTCCAGCTCCAACAGAGAGAGAGCATTTTCTTCCCTCCACCATTGTGCTGTGCTCACTACGTCAGCTAGTCCACATTGGAGCTACTGGATTCATTCTTGTTCAAATGTGAATCTAGCCTGAAAATACCCTTAGAGCCACATCCACCTGATCAAGGGGACATGTAAGTTTTTTTAAAAAAATACAATGCTGTAATTAACTCTTTGAGAATTTCCTACAATGTATTTTGATCATATTTTGCCCTAATTCCCTCTCCAGCTCCTAGATCTTCTCCTTTCCACACCCAACATTTTGTTATTGCTGATGTAATAACCCACTGAGTCCAGTTTATGCTGTTGCATATAACCAGGGTGTGGAGCTGTGCACTGAAGCTATTAGGGACCACACCCTTGAAGATAAATATTTCCCCCAGAAGCCATTAGATGCCAATAGAGGGAAGGTTCTTGAAGCCCTTCCAATTCTATGCTAGAATGCTGACTGGCTTGGTCTTATGAAGGCCATATAGATGCTGTGAGTTCATGAGTGCATCAGCCCTGACATGTCCAGAAGACACTGTTTTGCTTCAGTCCTCCCTGACCTCTGGCTCTTACAATCTTTCTGTGCCTTCTTCCATGATGCTTCTTGAGCCTTGGGATGTGTATGTGATGTAGATGTTCTATTTGTGGTTAAGCACCTCAAAGACACTTATTCTTTGTACTCTGATGTGGTGATATTTTATTTGTGCTATAGCAAATAAAGCTTGCCTGGAAATCAGAGGAAAAAGCCAGCCACTATAGTAAACATAGAGGTCAAGCAGTACATGCCTTTAATCCTAGCATTCAGGAAGCAGAGATTCATCTGGCTATCGATGAGTTCAAGGCTACACTGGAAACAGAGCCAGGCTTGGTGGCACATACCTTTAATCCCAGCAATACTTAATCATAGAGGTCTGGAGGTCTGTACAGAGAGACAGGAAGTGATAGAGCTGGGAGGAAAGAGGAAGTGATGTAGCTGGGTGGAGAGAGGAAGAAAGATGGCAGGGCATAGAAAGGTATATAAGGCATGAGTGTACAGGAAGTGGCTCTCCTGGGCTGAAGATTTCCTAGTGGTAAGAACTTGTGACTGGCTTGTTCTATTCCTCTGATCTTTCTGCTCTCACCCCAATATCTGGCTCCAGGATTTTTATTAATAAGACTGTTTAGCAATTCGTGTTACACTTTGATCACTTGTGAGTTTCTACATTAATCACTGTTCACTAAACAAAGAAACACCTTTGAGGAGGTCTGAGAGCTACACTAATCTATGTATAGAAAAATATAAAGTTAGAGGATAATTTTATATTATATCAGTTTCACAGAGTAGTAGTAAAATGGGCTATGGACATGAAGAAAGAGTTCTTAGAATGAACACAAATTGCTAAGAAATATTTTTAAAAGTGTTCATCATCCTTAGCCATGAGGGAAATGCAAATTAAAACTATTTAAGATTTCATCTTATCCCAGTCAGAAGGGCTAAGTTTAAGAAAACAACTGACAAATGCTGGTGAGGAAATGGGGGAACAGAAAACCCTCATACACTCTTGGCAGGAGTACAAATTAGTGCAACCACTATGAAAATTAGTATAGCCATTCCTCAAAAAATTAGAATTAGATCCACCATATGACCCAGCTATCTCACTCCTGGTCATGTACCCAAAGGACTCTATTTCCTACTACAGAGGCACATGCTCAACACATGTTCATAGCTACTCTATTCATAATAGTTGGAGTATGGAAGGAGCCGAGATGCCCATTAGCCAATGAATGGATTGTGAAACTGCTATCTATCTACAATGGAATTATTGAAATGTAAAGAAAAATGGAATTTTCAGGTAAATGGATGAAGCTGGAAAATGTTACACTTAGTGAAATAACTCAGACCCAGAAAGACAAACATCATATGTTCTCAATCAAATATGGATTTTAGTGTCAAATCTTTAGATTTGTGTGTTTCATTATGAGTATTTGTATAATCCAGGGAACTAGGAAAAGACCATTGGTGGAGAATGAAATAAAGATCTTAAGGACACAGGTGATATAAAGGGGAAAAGGGAAATAGTGGGAGGGAAGTGTAGGCAAGGAGGGGATGAGAGGGAGGGCAGACAGAGGAAGGGTTGGTGGAGGGATATTTGACACTAAGGATATTTGAAAATGCCATATGGAAAGCTTCTATTTTATAAGATATATACATATAATTTAAGCACCTTACACAGGTATAACACTCCTCCCAGAAGCCACATGTCAAATCAGAAGCCCAGTCTTGGAGACCCCCAAAACAATATAAGCTATTGTTATTACTCTTGACTACTCACTAGAACTTGATGATAAGACTCTGTTGCTGAAGACATAATAGCCATTGGTCACAGGACATGGAGTCATCGGCTTAGTACTGATCAGATCTGTAATTCTGACCACCACATGCCTCTTCTTTATAGAGTGTATAGAACAGGATTAAAAAAAACCCACCATTTCTAATGAACTTTTAAAGATATTTACTTATTTTACTTTGTGTGTATGAATGTTAACCTACATTCATGCATTTGCATCACATGTATATTTGTTGGAACCCCTGGAAGTGAGGTTACTGATGGTTGTGAGCCATCATTTGAGTGCTGGGAATTTAACCCTGGTTTTCGGCAAGAGCAACAAATTCTCTTAACCTTTGAACCATCTCTAATGCATTATTGTGATTGATATCCCATTAATTTTTATTTGTAAAAGTTTTACAATGATTTTTTAAAAGAAATTTTGTATTCATTTTACATACCAGTCACAGATCCCCCTCTTCTCTCCTCCCACCCCTCCAGCCTTTGCCCCCCCAACCCACCTACCATTCCCTCCTACAAGAAGGTATACAATGAATTTTTAATAATTAAGAGCA
>LZPO01067652.1:12562-23097 GCA_001675575.1 Neotoma lepida
TAAATTTCATCCTGACCACAATTTCCCTCACTCTCCTCCCAATCTCTCCCGTGCCACTTCCCTTCCGTCCCCCCATCTANTCCTCCTCTTTTTTGCTTCAGAAAAGGGCAATGTTCCCATGGATACCAACCAAACATGGCATGTCAAGTTGCAGGAAGACTCCGCACCTCCCTGCATATTAAGGTTGGACAAGGCAATCCAGTATGAGGAAAAGGGTTCCAAAAGCGCACAAAAGAAACAGAGATGGCCCCTTCTACCACTGTTAGTCGCCCCACAAGAAGACCAAGCAACGCAACTGTAACATATATGCAAAAGGCCTAGGTCAGTCCCATGCAGGCTCTCTGGTTTTCAGTTCAGTCTCTGTGAGTACCTCTGAGCCCAGGTTAGTTGATTCTGTAGGGTTTCTCATGTTGTCCTTGACCCCTCTGGCTCCTACAATCCTTCCTCCCCCTCTTCCACAAGATTTCCCTAGCATCATCTAATGCTTAGCTGTGGGTCTCTGTATCTGTTTCCATTAGCTGTTGGATGAAGCATCTCTGATGACAGTTGGACTAAGAAACAATCTCTGAGTATAGCAAGTATGCACAATATCATTAGGAATCATTTCACTGACTTTTTTTTTGACAGTCCTTTTTGGTTGTATCCTAGGTCAGGGTCCTAGCCTTCCAGGCAATGTCAGGGGTGGGCTTCCAATGGAGGCATGGGTCTCAAGCTGGGACAAGTCATTGACTGGCCACTCCCACAATTTCTGTGCCACCTTTGNCCCAGCATATTTTGTAGATAGGAAAAGCTGTAGGTCGAAAGTTTAATGGCTAGTTTGGTGTGCCAGNCCCTCCACTTGAAATATATTCTAGTTATAGTGATGGTGAGTACAGGCTCCATAACCCCCACTGCTAGCAGTCTTAGTTGGGTCACGCCAGTAGATTCCTGGGAGTTTCCGTTGCACTAGGCTTCTAGCTTCCCCCAAAGATGCCCTCCAATTCCAGTTGCCTCTCCCAGTTCTTTCTTCCTCCCTTGGTCCTCNCCTCAGCTGCTCCCTCCTGCACNCTTGATGTCTGTTGTGTTTCCCATTCCCAGAGAGATTCGTGCTTCAGTCTTGAGCACTTCTTGTTACTTAGTGTGTCTGCTTCTGTGGATTGATGCTTGGTTATCCTTTACTTTGCAGCTAATAACCACTTATAAGTAATGAGTACATTCGATGTTTGTCTTGTTTGTTGTTGTTTTTGTTTGGTTGGTTGTTTTAATGTTTTTTGTGTTTGTTTTTGTTTTACAGATGAGTAATACTCCATTGTATAAATGTACCACATTTTTTTATCCATTCTTCAGTTGAGGGAAATCTAGGTTGTTTCTAGTTTCTGACTATTATGAATAAACCTGCTATGAACACAGATGAGCAAGTACCCTTCTGGTATGATAGAGCATCATCATATATGGGTATATGCCCAGGAGTGGTATAGCTGTGTCTTGAGGTAAATTGATTCACAATTTCAGAGAAACCGAGCTGTTAGATCAGCACAATTTGTTGAAGATGTTTTCTTTTTTACATTTACTTCTGGGTTCTTTGACAAAAATCAGGTGTGTAAATTTACTTTGGGGTCTTCAATTCATGTCCATTGTTCAACACGTCTTTTTTTTTTATGACAATACCATGTGGTTTCTCTTACTATAGCTCTGTCGTAGAGCTTGAGATCAGGGATGATGATACCTCTAGAAGTTCCCTTACTGCACAGGATTGTTTTTAGCTCCTGTTTTTGTTGTTGTTGTTGTTGTTATTGTTTTTGTTTTGTTTTGTTTTGTTTTTCCATATGAGGTTGAGTATTGTTCTTTCAAAATCTGTAAAGAAATATGTTGGGGTTTTAATGAGAATTTCAATGAATCTGTAGATTGTTTTTGGTAAGATTGTCATTTTTCACTATGTTAATCCTAGTGAACTATGAGCATGGGAGATCTTTCCATCCTCTGATATCTTCTCCAATTTCTTTCTTCAACGACTTGAAGTTCTTTTCATGCAGACCTTTCACTTGCTTGGTTGAAGTTATACCAAGATATAAATAAAGGAGAAACAAAGAGAACATTACAAAGAATTAATGAAACAAAGAGTTGGCTCTTTAAGAAAATCAATAAAATAGATAAATAAAATAGAAGTGTTGATTCTCTCACTTCTTTTTCTTTCTCAGCCTGTTTATCATTTTTATATCAAGGGATACTGATTTTTTTTAGTTAATCTTGAATCCAGCTAATTAGATGAAAGTGTTTATCAGTTGTAGCATTTCGCTCTTAGAATTTTGAGTGTCAGTTATGTACATTATCATATCATCTGCAAATAGTGTTACTTTGACTTCTTCCTTTCTGATTTGTATATTGTTGATTTCCTGTAATTGGTTTNTTGNTCTACCTAGAACATCAAGTACTATATTGAATAGGTATGGAGAGAGTGGATAACATTGCCTTGACCTGGATTTTAGTGGAATTGCTTTGAGTTTCTCTCCATTTATTTTGATATTGATATTCAGCTTGCTGTATATTACTTTTATTATTTTTAAGTATGTTCCTTGTATACTTGATCTCTCCAGGACTTTTATCATGAAGGAGAACTGGATTTTGTCAAAGCCTCTTTCAGCATCATATTTGATGATCATGTGTTGCTTTTTTCCTTTCAGTTTGTTTATATGGTAGATTACGTTGACAGGTTTTTCTATGTTGAACTATGTCTGCATTTCTGCAATGAAGCCTACTTGGTGGATGATCTTTTTGATGTGTTCTTGGAATAGATTTCCAAGTATTTTATTGAGTATTTCTGTATCAATGTTTATGAGTGAAATTGTCTGTAATTCTTATTTTTTGTCGAGTCTTTGTGTGGTTTAAGTATCAGGGTAACTGTGGCCTCATAGAATCAATTTGGCAATGTTCCTACTGTTTCTGTTTTGTAGAATATTAAGGAGTATAGGTATCAGCTCTTCTTTGAAAATCTGGTACAATTCTGCATTAAANCTATCTGGCCCTGGGATTTTCTTTGCCTGGGAGACTTTTAAATGACTNCTTCTGTTTCCTTAGGGGTTAGAGGTCTATATAAATTGTATATCTAATCTTGATTTAACTTTGTTAATTTATATCAAGAAAGTTGCTCATTTCTTTTAGATTTTCCAATTTTGTTGAGCACAAGTTTTTNAAGTATGATTTAATGATTCTCTGGATTTCTTCAAAGTCTGTTGTGATGTCCTCCTTTTTGTTTCTGCTTTTGTTATTCTTTTTCTGCCTTTTAGTTAGTTTGGATAAGGGTTTATCTATTTTATTGATTTTTCTCAAAGATTCAACTCTTGTTTCATTGATTCTTTGTAATGTTGTCTTTGTTTCTCCTTTATTGATTTTGTTTCCTGCTGTTGNCTCCTCATGGCTGTGCTTACTTCTTTTTGTTTTAGAGCTTTCAGGTGTGCTGGTAAGTTGCAGGTATGAGATCTCTCTAAATTCTTCATGTAGGCACCCAGTGCTATGAAATTTCCTCTTAGCACTGCTTCCATTGTGTCTCGTAAGTTTGGATATGTTGTGTATTTATTTTCATTGAATGCTAGGAAGTCTTTAATTTNTTTCTTTTGTTCCTCCTTCACCCATTGGTAATTCAGTAGACAGTTATTCAGTTTCTATGAGTTTGCAGGCTTTTTGTTGTTTCTATTGTTGAAAATCATGGTGTTCTGATAAGATGAAGCGGGTTATTTCAATTTTCTTGTATCTGTTGAGATTTGCTTTGTGATTGATTGTGGTCAGTTTCAGAGAATGGTCCATGAGGTGCTGAGAAGTAGGTATATTCTTTTGTGTTTGGGTGAAAGATATCTTTCAGGTCCATTTGAGTCATAATGTCTGTTAGTTCCATTATTTCCCTGTTTATTNTCTATATGGATGACTTGCCCATTGGTGAAAGTGGGGTGTTGAAGTCTCCCAGTATTATTGTGTGGGGCTTGATGTATGATGTAAGCTTTAGTGATTTATTTGTTTTTTACAAATGTGGGTGCCCTTGTATTTGGGGCATAGATATTTATAATTGAAATGCCATCTTGGTGGATTTTTCCTTTGATGACTATGAAGTGTCTTTTCTGATCCAAGGTATTTAATATTTTGTAAGCTTCTTGTACCTTTATAGTCATGGCCTTCATTAGGTTGAGAAATTTTTCTTCAAATTTAATCAATTTTTTTTAATATATTCTCTGGATTTTTGAGCTGAGTTTCTTCTTCTATTCCTATTATTCTTGTGTTTGTCTCTTTATAACATCCCAGATTCCCTGGATGTTTTGTGTTAGAAACTTTTTGACTTAACATTTCTTTGACTGATGAATCTATTTCCTCTATCATGTNTTCAATAGCTGAGATTCTCTTTTCCATTTATTACACTCTGTTGATGATGCTTACATATGTAGCTTCTGTTCACTTACCCAGATTTTCCATTTCCAGGATTCCCTCCTGTTGTGTTTTCTTTATTGCTTCTCTTTCCATTTCTTTTCCATATTGATCTCTTTCCTTCACTTGCCTGTCCCCCCACTTTGTTTTCTTTGCATACANTTAGGGATTTGTTGATTTCATCAATTTTTATGTGTCTTTTTCTCAATTACTTTAATTTTTTTTCCATTTTTCCTTTAAGGACCTCTATCATCTTCATAAAGTCATTTTTAAGATTGTTTTCTTGTGCTTCAGCTGCGTTGTATTTTTCAAGTCTTGCTGTCATTGGATAATTTTGTTCTGGTGCTGGCATATTACCCTTTTTGTTGTTGATGGTGTTCTGGAGTTTAGGCATCTGTTTTTGGGATGATTATGGGTCTAAATGTTGATTTCTGAGTTGCNCTTTGTTGGATAGGTTTTTTCCCTTGATTTCTCTTTCCTCTCTGGTCTTCTGGCCTAAATGACCAATGGTTCTGCTAACTAGTGAGTCTTCAGCTCCAATATGTTGCCTCCTCTGTGGTTTTGGGGACCTGGGGTCCCTAGATCTGACCTATCTTCCAGTAAAGCAGGATTCTTCTGAAGTTATAGACAAGGATATGGAGCCCAGGGAAGGGGGTGCAGTATGTAGATGTTGGGCAGGTTTAAAGGGGTTTAGTGGGTCATTACTGTCTGGTGTCTTACCTGGGGTTACTAGGACCAGCCTGGCCTCAGGTAAAGCTGCCAGGGCTCTGGACCCTAGTATAGAGCCCAGGGGTAGGATTGCAATCTGAGATTGTTGGGTGTGTTTTAAGGAGTGTTAGTGGGCAGTGGGTGATTGATGGAGATATTGTTCTGTATTCTGTGGATATGTATTGCTCTGATTGATTGATAAATAAAATGCTGATTGGCCAGTAGCCAGGCAGGNAGTATAGGCGAGATAAACAAACAAGGAGAATTCTGGGAAGAGGAAGACTGAGTCAGGAGACGCCAGCTGCTNCGGAAGGAACAACATTCCTGTAGACTGGTAAAGCCACAGAATATGTGGCAAAACATAGATTGATAAAAATGGGCTGAATTTAAGTATAAGAGCTAATCAGTAATATGCCTGAGCTAATGGCCAAGCAGTTGTAATTAATATAAGCTTTTGAGTTATTAATTTATAAGTGGCTGCGGGACCACTGGGTGGGCTGGACCGCGTGGGGTCTGGGGGGACCCAGACAAAACATTCACCTACAGGTGATGTCTTACCTGAGGTTCCTAGATCCTGCGTGGCCTCTGCTAAAGCTGAAGACTTCTTCTGATGTGTAGGCCAGCTTATGGAGCCCAGGTGAGGAGGTACAGTCTGGGGTTGTTGTCTGGTTTAAAACAGTTTGGGAGTGGTGGGCAGTGTCTTGCCTGTGGTCCTAAGACCAGCCTGGCCTCTGATAAAGCTGATGAGCTGTGGACTGAGATGTTTTAAGAAAATTTTAAAAAGCTAAACATAAACAAACAAATCTGTAACCTGGGTATGAGGACTCATTCTTGGGAGCAAGGCCCTTGGGAGAGAGAGGCAGGTTGATTGGCAGGAGTTACAGGCCACCTTGAGCTACATAGTAATTTCCATGTTACCACAGTATGAACTTATTTTGAAAAACAGTAACATGGCTGCTAAGGCCTGGTTGGAAAGTGCTTGTCTAGCATGTGGGAAATTCTAGAATTGATCCTCAGCATAGAAAAGAAAAAGAAATAGAAAAAATGTATTCAAATCCCTCCGACTCCTATGGGCCTCACGTTTTCATGATAATATTTGGAATGAAAGTACAAATCTTTCTATTTCGATATAAAAATTGTTAAGATTTGTGGAGTGGTTCATATCNTATCTAAGATTTTTGTCTCTTTCATAACTCCTGCCTACATCACTGTTTGTTAATGTTCTCAATATTGACTAAAGTAATACTTTCAATCAGCTGAGGAAGTTTTAAAGTGATAAATCAAATAATGGTATTCCACACTTCCATCTGTAAGACAAAATTATTATAATGTCCAAATCATATTATTAGACAATATGCTTTAAAAATTATTTACATTATTAAAGAATTAAAAACTAAAGAAATACATTACTAAGTATAATTCATAGGTAAGATGCTAATTTTAATATAATTTTTATATATGATACTAACTTTATTTTAATCAGAACTGTGATATGTGTTCCCTACATTAAACATAGAAAAGGAAATCCAGATAAATTTAACAATTTTATGTGAGACAAGATTGATGAGATTTTACTCCTACTGTAGATTTATCTTCTTTCTTCTTTGGAGTTAGACTTGGGATAATGCACTTCTCTGTTCCATAAAAGAAATTTCCACTAAAGTAGAAAAAGAATAACTCTTGCCTTTCATTACAACCCATCATATCATATCTTGTCCATTTTGAACAGACAGATGGGGTGAAATGTCTCCTCTCTCTTCTTATCACAATAAGTCAACTTTAAGATCGCCTATATTCTTAGACAAAGGTTTGGTAATTTTCAGTGCTGAAACCTTTAATCATTCATTGTGCCTGTAACAAAAAGATAGAACTTATTTCAAAAATAGCCATCCTGTCACTTGGACTGAAGAAAGAAATCCACAATGTTAATAGATCACTGTGACAGCTTTTGTGGTCAGAAATAGGACAGTGGCAAAAGAGAAAGCACTGTTTCCATTTATCTTTCTTAGGAGTGTGGACAGGCTCAGAGGGGACTATCTCTCAACACACAGATATTCGACTGTGGCTAAGAACAAGAAATACTATGTTCGATTTTATCCAGAGGTTTACTTTATGCTGAACAATAATACAACTATTCTTTATCTGTCAGCTCTGAAGGAGACTTATTCATTCATCTAATCATTTGCTTATTTGTCCTTTCAATAAGTACTTATCAAACATTTGAGATATTGTGGCATTCAACATTCTTACACAAATGAAAGATGATACTCCTTTCAAAATAGAGTCCCCAGGCAATGTGATCAAAACTGTATAGATAAAATTCAATGTGTTGTGATCATTGCTGATAAAGCCCTGATGTGTATATGTTTTTATATATTTTATTCAATTTCTTAAACTAGATTTTTCTATTTACTGTTGATTTATAAATTATACAATTGAGTATCTTCTGGAGTTTATATTATTTGAAAACAGAATCATTAAGACAAAAGAGAAATATTAAGATTAAAACAGTATTTTATGAAAGTCTCTCAATAATAATTAAGTACTTCACTGCATGAAGTATATATTTGATTTGGAAACTGGTTAATCTTTATTGAATTTCTCCATATCATTGAATATCAATTCTATTTTGCATTTGTGATTATTGTAGACATTGTTCAGTTGTCTGCTTTGTAAATTCTTCTACCTTTAAACGAGTATTTCAAACAAACGCTTATAATTAACATTGCAAAACTAGATCACATTTAAAACAAATATGCATTACTGTTTTTACTGGAATCAGTATAAAATATTGAGGCAGGATTTTTAAACCTGTTTCCCTGGAGTGGAAGCTCATTCCAGGCTGTGGATCAAGGCAGGAGTGTTTCCAACTTCACAGTTCCAGAGAATTTATCATAGTGGGGGCTTTCCACAGTGACCCTGTCACACAAATCCTAGAGGGCTCACTGCAATGCCTCTGTCTCACACATCTCTGGGTCTCTGGATGTTATATTAGAAGAGGCATTCTACAATGGTCCTGTTCCTGCAGTAGTTCCTTATCTGTACCACCAAGCTGTCACTGGCAGCATTTGAAATCTAGGTTGAGGTAGCATTACTCTCAGTTTGTGTATTTTGCATCCTTGTTGATATAGCTCCAATAGGCAGTATACAGCTTTACAGCTTGTGGCCCTTGCAAGTTCTACCAGAGACAGTCCTGAAAACCTCCAAAATGCTTTAGGGACCATTCTGCTATTCTGATAAAGAATAGCCTCATACATCTGTCTGTGGTGGTTGTAATGAGAATGGCTCCCATAGACTCATACATGTGAGTACTGGGTTCCCAGGTGGTGGAATTATTTGAGGAGGATTAGGATGTGTAGCACTAGATGTGGGCTTTAAGGTTTCAAAAGACTCAAGCCATTCTCACTTTTTCTCTCTGCCTCCTACTTGGGGATCAAGATGTAAGCTCTCATCTGCTCCTATCACTATTTGTTCTGCTTCCTAGACTAATATTCTGAATTCTAAGCCCAAATTACAAACTTTCTTTAATAAATTGGATTGGACTTGGTGTCTTATCATAGCCGTAGTACAGTAACCTTGTCCAATGTAATTATCAAATGTTTGGAAGAGATCTCTGAGTGTTCTTTGCTTGTGGTATTTGTTCCAGAACAAGTGTCTTCATTCTTTATGACATAGCTATGCAGAGAATATTCCAAATCTTTATGATTATTAATTCTATGAATTGCCTCTTTTGTCCTTTATTTTACTCATAACAGGAAAACATATTACAAAATTTAATCACAGATATGTTCTGGTAATGAGCCTCTCTTAGTCACTTTTCTCTTGCTGTGAAGAGACAGTGTGATCCAGGCAGCTAATAAAAGAAAATATTTAATCAGGGCTTGTTTACAGTTTCAGAGGGTGAGTCCTGACCATCACAGTGGGGAACAAGGCATCAGACAGCCAGGCCTGCCACTAGAGGAGCTAAGGGCTTACATACTGATCCACAAGCTAGAGGCACTTAGAGAAGGACTGGGCCTGGTATTGTTTTTTTCTTTTTCTTCAATGCCCTTCAATCTACATGAGTATTAATATCAGAAGAACAGAGCCTTTCAGGCTTAGTTAGTCTTCCAAAGTATAAAAATCTTAATATTACTTCTCTGGATACTGGATATAGCTTCTGAAATAAAAGCGTGGAAAGAGTGCTAGACCTGAGGTCATAGTAAGGTACCAGTTTGCATCTTAATNCCTTTATGGTTTACTTTATTGGTTTACTTTATTTTACTATTTTATTTTAAATCATATGTGGTTCTCACAGCCCATTTCAATGGCTTCTTGCCTAATGAGGAAACTTCCATACAAATTTTCACAGACCACACTGATGATAACCAGAGAAGAAAAATTAAAGGCCTATCTTCCAACTCAAATCCAAAATACTTTCATTATAACTTATTGTATTCAATAATAGGGCACATAATACTGAAATATACAATTGAAGCACAGTAAAAAGTATTGACTTTACATAAAAATGATATGAAAAAAGAACATGAATTTTATATTCATATATCTGACTATCAATTTCAGGTTTTATGTATATTTTATTAGTTTGGCAACATCAAGAAATTTGCCTAAGAAACTAGAACTTGAAAAACTCAGTTTACATAATATGCTTGTAAGTGACTCTAATTCATTATGCACACCTGAAATGAAGCTCAGAACTTCAGACTAATATCAAATTCTCTGAGAGTCTTGCTACAAAACATACACACCATTTATTCTTCATGATATTTACATCATTTGCAATTAGGACAATAAAAAGAAAGAGAACAAAGNCAATTCTTCCACATTATTATTATTAAAAATTATGAATAATAAACTATTTACTTTCTCACTGCAACTTAAGGATCATTGACTACCATGTTATTCTCTTTCAAAAATATATATGAAATGCTCTCAGATTTGTACTGAGTTTTCTGAATGTCTTTTGATGCAGAAACATCTCTGATAATACATATTTAAAACATTAATTTGTTTTTGAAATGACATAAATAATACCAAACATTGATAGATAATATATTATTATATTTTGTTATATATCATATTTTGTTCAATTTTGGTTCATCTGAATGTATATTTTGAAGAAGCTGTTAATCTCAAATATTGAAATTTTCATTATTTTTTTATAAAGCAAATACATATACATAGTAGCTACTACGATGTAAATTACACAAGTAGAAAAGGTAAATGTAATTTTATATTCTAATTCCAAACTTAATTAGTTATCATCACCTATACACATCAGTAGTTATGGAGAGTTTCCATTTCATGAGGTTTCTTAAGATTTTGAACAAATATTCTTTTCTTACTACTTCCCATGAAGAAAACTCTTCCCACTGCCATTGAATACTTCATTCAAAATCAAAGAATCTACATACAACTTAATATATTTTCACAAAAAA
>LZPO01067656.1:0-23014 GCA_001675575.1 Neotoma lepida
AGCAGCAGTTGTGTGTGAGTTGGTTAGGAATCTGGCTGCTAATTTATACTTCATAGCAGACAGGGAGGGAGAGTCAGTTTACAAAGCATAGCCAGCTGGTCTTACTGTCAAGAAGCCTAAGAGGTGAGATGCAACTCACATTTTTTTCTTTCAGAATGATATTTAAAGATTGATCTTTTTTGTGTCATTAAAGTCTTACTAAGTTATTATTCCTAGTCCTTATGCATTATATAATTCTGTGCATGTTTATGTAGCCAAATTCCTTTTTGGGATTGTGTATCAAACCATGTGCAATGTCCCTGTAGAGCAGCATACGAGTATCCCAGGGGTGATTCGGGCCAGCCTTGTGTCTCACCCTCCGGGCTGCTTCATCTAAACGGTCTGTTAGCACTGTGAGAATCCTGCAGTCAGAACTGTGTCGGTCAACACTCCTCAGATGTACGTCCTCACCTTTCTTTTGTCTTTGGTTTTATGAAGGACTAACTCACAGTGAGTGGGACCCCACGTGAGTGTCTGTCTCTGCAGAAACACTCATGTGGGGTCCCACTCACTGTGAGTTAGTGAAATGAGGTGTGACCTGTTCATGACACCCCCATTCGAGTTCAACCAAGTTAAGCTGCCACATGAGTTGGTGCTAAACTTGCTAAAAGCCTTTGGTTTCCAGAACTTTGGGTTTTTTTTTTAAGACAGTGTCTCAGTGTGTAGACCAGATTAGGCTCAAACCTTGATCCTTCTGCCTCAAACCCCAGAGTGCTGGGACTATAGATATATACCACCATACTTGGCTTGCTTACTGGACTTTGAGTTGGGATGTTGGGAAGAAATTGGACTTCTAGTGGTTTTGCTATTTCTTGATGATAACATCCAGGGTCAGATAGGCCATTTGTCCCTGCACCTTCAGCACAGGCTCATCTCTAGGAACAGTTCTCTATTGCTGTTGGCCCATGGCCATGTGATTTGCAGAAAAAGCTAGTCCGTTGGCTGCTGTACCTGGGCTCACACATGGGCCTCAGTCAGGCCATCAGAAGGCCTTGGAAGGATGTTCAGGAAAAGCCTGTGCTGGACATCCATGGTGTTTGAGCAGTAGTCTTCACAGGGCTGCTTGGTCATCTTCAGGACTTCTGGCCTCTGTGTCTTTTCTGGGTTTCCAGAACACAGGGAAATCTTTTGGGGTTCTTCTAGAGTCAGAAAGGCCCAGGCTAGATCTCCACCGTCTCCTTTCAGAGGCCCTTGGTCCCTGTCTCTGATGTGGAGTTGTGATATCAGCCCACAGGGTTGCTGCAAGGAGTCAAAGAAGGGTTGAGTCCCATGGAAAGGGCTGTAGCTCGGGTCTGCAGGTTGGATGCTCAGAAACTCTTATTTGTGTGTGTGTGTGGTGTGTGTATGTGTGTGGTGTGTGTGTGTTTGTGTGTTTGTGTGTGTGGTGTATATGGTGTGTGTGTGTATGTGTGTGTGTGTGGTGTGTGTGGTGTGGGTGTATGTGTGTGTATGTGTGTGTGTATGCATGTGTGTTTTTTTGTGTGTGTGTATGTGTGTGTGTGTATGTGGTGTGTGTGACTTGTATGACATTTATAGGGAGTCAGAGGGCAATGGTGACTGTCTCCAACTTTCACTTTCCACCTTTTGAAGCAAAAGCTCTNACTGAAACGCAGAGATCATCAATTGTAGACTGCCTAGTCAGCTCTGAGGATCTGCGTGCTGTCTAACCAGTGCTAAGGTTACAGATACGTATGCTCACACCCAGCATTGACATGCATGTTGGTCACAGACATGTATGCTCACACTCAGCATAAGTGTTGGGGATCTTTGGTCCTCATGCTTGCATGGTGGCAGGTACTTCTCCCACTGAGCCATCTTCCTAGCCCCTTGTCTCTTCACAGTAGGAAAGTAGCTACTGTGTGACTGCAGGCCAGTCCAAATGGGCCAGTCATGTATTTACTGTCACTTAGATTTGATTGACAGGACCTCAGTCTCATGCTCAGAGCTGGACAGGATTCAGAGTTCTCGGACAACAGAGGTCAGACTGAGTCTGTGTTCATGGCAGGTCTTCTGGAACTTGGGGAACTGGCCTTTGAGTAATGTCTCAGTCCACATGCATTGTGTGCTCAAAAAAATAGAGAGAGCCAGGCTGCAAAAGACACACAGCACATGANTGTATGAAGACAGCTGAGCATGGGCCCTGGGCCAGCTGCTGAGGCTCTGGGTAGCTTTCTTTTTCCCCACATAGCCCATGGGAATGTTCAGCAGCATGCCAGCCCTGGCCTCTCTGAGATGCCCCTAAATGCCCCCAGTAGTCCCCCTTTCCTCCTCCAAAGCTACAGGTATTCTCCATGGTAGTCAGTGTGGGGCAGGGAGGAGTAGGGCCGGGGACCCAAGCACCATCAAGCTGGAGTAGTGTGTTTCTCTCCCAGAGAGAATCTAGAACCATCTCCATGGATAGAAGGCCCTGGTCAGGTGTGTGGTGAGAAGGAGTGAGCATGGTGAGAAGGCTGCGTGGCAAGAAGCTCCAGTTCCTTAAGGACAGTCAGTGGGGAGGAAGGAGAGGGCCACTCTTGCTGCTGATGCTATGCTTGCAGAGACATTGCCTCCCAGCCCACTGGGTCTGTTTGGAGTATACCTCAGCCCACATCCAGGGCAAGATGCAGCCCCATGGTCGCCTATGGCTGAAGCTGTTCATGCTGATTGGAAGTCCTGAAACTGTGCTCGGGAAGGCAGCTATTTCTCTGTCTTTAGTGTCAGTGTGGTTGTCCAGGTGCCAACTCTTTTGTAAGTGCAAACCTTACTTCTCGTCCTCAAGACTGTTTCATTCAGAGAGTATAATCTAGCAGGCAGCTGCCTATTGTTTTGGCTTGGCCCCTTGGCTAGCTTCTCTTCACTATTCATGGCTTGACTCAGGTATCAACTCCTCCAGGAAGCCTTCCCTGATAGATCTTTGCACTGCAGTTCATGTGATGTCTCCTGGCTGCTCTGTGTTCTAACACTTCCACCACTGGACAGAGTTTGTCTGTCCCCGAAGCGGTGTGTGGACTGCTTTCGAATAGGTGTACAGCTTTGCTGATAGCAGCAAATTTGTTATACGCTGCATGCCAACTTAAGTGGTTGGCTCTAAACACAGTCTGAACAGGCAACTGCCTTCATTTTATGTCATAAAATGACTTCATAAAGTAGTTAAGGTCATGTGGCTAATAAATATATCAAGTCCAGTAAGAATGTGCAATTGGGATTTGCCCCAGGCAGCCGCAGCCCCCAGATTGTACCCATGATCACTGACCTGACCCCTTGGGCCACCTGCTATGTATTTTCAAGGCCGGTACAAAACTTGATACCAGCAGATGCTCATTCAGCAAGCAGGAGCCAAACTACAGTAGGTTAGGTCCCTGTGGCCTGGAGCTCAACCACAGGACACTGTCAGGGTAGCTTGGCCTCCTCTGTCCTTGCACTAAGGGCCAGGGGGGTCTGGCTTCCTACTCTAGTAGACCTAGAGTAGGCATTCACCATTGCCCTTGACTGTTTCTTCCCAAGGTTATCAGAGTTCGTCTCCTGCACCAGGAGCTGCATCCAGGCTTTTGCTCTGTGGCTATAGTGGTTTACTGTCTGTTACATTAGTTCTCTTTGGGCCTGAGACCGCTAGGGAATGTCAGACCTTCCAAGGGGAGCTTCCTTCCCATGTCTTCACATGGGAAACATTAAGGCATTGTGCATGTCCACGTCCAGGCTCTGACTTTGCATAGGTTCTCAGCTTGCTCTCGCCATGGGTAGGCTCTTTGGTCTCCAGTCCCCAGAGAGCCCTTGTGCCAACCCTGTGACTTTTGTTGGCTCTGTACTCTCCCATTCACTCTTGGACATTAGCTCTTTCTTCCTGAATGTTAGTGACAGTCTTTTCATTCTGAGACATGGCCGTGCCTTCTTAACAGCATGATATTTTGATGTTCTTCCAATTCTCTATGAAGAGAGGAGGGGGGAAAGTAGTGTGTTGTCCTCAGGGTGCTGAACAGACACCGTACTTACCTGATGAATAAAGTAACACTTTGTTTCTCTGTCACCAAAATCCAACCAAAGAAGGAAATCTGGAAAACTTGAAAAACCATAAAGAAACTAAGAAGCTACCAGCACGCAGAACCATCTTGGTTAACGCTTGCCTTGTTCCCTGGTTTTATTTCGGGCTGTGACTGTGCTCACACATATGTCATTGGAATCACACCTATCATGGATTGTAATAGTCTCTGATTTACTTAAAAGAAAACAAAGCAAAAACAAAAACAAGGTCTTACTCTGTAGCTCAGGCCAACCTGGAACTCACTCTAGAGTGTAGGCTGGCCTCGAAAT
The DNA here is from genome assembly GCA_001675575.1 of Neotoma lepida. Classification (NCBI taxonomy): domain Eukaryota; kingdom Metazoa; phylum Chordata; class Mammalia; order Rodentia; family Cricetidae; genus Neotoma; species Neotoma lepida. The sequence goes on from LZPO01067656.1 coordinate 4,327, forward strand.
AATGACTTCCTGTCTCAGCCTCCTAAGTGCTAGGATTCCAGGTATGAATTCCCATGCCCAGCTCTCTTTGCTCTTTGAGCTCATAAATGCCGGTCATGCCTCTTGTCCTCTCAGCACTACAGACACCAGGATAAACCCCTCTCCCCCACCATCTCTCTTGTTCCTTTATTGAGACAGGGTCTCACTCTGCAGCCAAAGCTGGCTTCAGAATTGAGATCCTCCTGCCTCTGCCCCCAGAGTGCTGAGTTCATAGGCAGGTGCCACCATGCCGAGACTGACATCTCTTTTATTTTTGAAAACTTCTGCACTTAAAAAATAGTTGATTGATAAATAAAAAGTATATATATTCAAAGGTGTACAATATGACAATGTGCTGTGTGTATACATTATATAATGACTACCACAATGACATTGGCCCATTCTTCACCACCTGAATTTAGTATGTATGGTGGGGGATGAAGTTTCTAGAAGGCACTAGACATTAGCTGTAGTCATTGTCACAGGGGATCTCAGAGCTTACCTATCCTGTGGTCTCCACACGAGCCCCTCACCCAACATCAGCACAGCAGCCCCTCTGTTGTCACAGATGGTAGGATCTCTGTGTGTCTGTTCACAGGCATGCCTGTGCACGTGTGCATGTGCATGTGGAAGCTAGAAGCTAACCTGGGATGTCATTTCTTGGCAGCCATCCACCTTGATTTTTAAGATAGTATCTTAGTTACTGTTCTATTGCTGTGAGGAGACACCATGGCCAAGGCAACTTCTAAAGGAAGGTGCTTAATTGGGGGCTTGCTTACAGTTTCAGAGGGTTAATCTATGGTTATTATGGTGGGGAAAACGGGGGCAGGCATGATGCTGGGGCAGTAGCTGAGAGCTTACATCTTAAGCACATGCAAGAGACAGAAAGAGAGACTTGGCCTGGTGTGGGCTTTTGAAACCTCGAAGCCCACTCCCAGTGACAAACCTGCTCCCACAAGGCCATACCTTCTTATCCTTCCCAAACAGTTCCAAATAGTTCCACTAACTGGGGGCTGAGCATGCAAACATATAAGCCCATGGGGGCCATTCTAATTCAAGCCACCACAGACAGCATCTCTCACTGGCCTGGAACTTGAAAGTGTGAATCTCCTGTCGCTAGCTCCCCTGNGCAGATTCTATAGATACACACCACCATACCCAGATTTTGTTTGTTTGTTTGTTTTTGTATTTTGACATTCTGGGTCTTTTCTTTCTGTACATCTGTCAAGGCATGGATTCACAGAGAATGGGCTNCTGCAGCTCAGGATCCTCCTGTTAGCTCTCACAGAGCATTCCCTGGCTGGAGCAGCTCGCACTTCTGCTGAGACACTTTGCTCCCTCCTTTCCCCCTGGTAATTTTACTTCACCCGTTTCAGGAAGTGACCTCAGCTCTTAGAGTGCTCAACACACATTAAGACTCTTGACAAGAATCTTGACCTTGTTTGTTCACAGTGGTGCCAGCAGCATGCTGGGTGATATTGTAGACTTCAGCTTTGCCATGGTAATAATCACAGGGTGTTCCTTTCTGTACCCTGCCCATTTTTCTGATGCCTGTGATATCACCCTTCTTGTTATATTCATGTGTTAGCATATTTTCTAAAAAGGCTTAGAGAATGTGTGCCAGCCNCCTTCCTCTTCCCACATGTCCATCATTCTGGCACAGTGATGTAAGATGGCACCTGTAGCTGACAGCAATGCCTTGCCTTTTGACATGGGTTCTGGACTTGAATTCAGATCCTCTTACTTGAGAAGCAAGAGTTTTACTCTTGAAGAGTCATCTCTTCAGCCCTCTGTTTTTTTCCCTTTGCAATCCCCCTGCCTCAGCACAGGCATTCACCACCATATCTAGACTCTTTTTTTTTCAGTCTGGTCTTTGTTCTAAATCAAACATCCCTCAGCTATTTCCTGCACCCATATTCCTGGCTCCATATTCCTGGAGACACCATTCCCTCTCCTTCAGCTCTTTTTCCATTTGAATTCATCAGGCTTCTTTGTACCTTCCTGGGCAGGACGACTAAGTTTCAGAAGGGCAGGGATCAAGCCTGGCTTTGTTCTCCCAGTATCCCCAGGGCCTACCCCTCAGGGTAGAAACGGTCACCAGGCCTTGTCTGGAGCAAGTGGCACCTAGTTCTGACTGGGAAAAGAAACCTGATGTGAATAGGGTCTGGAAGGCAAGGCACATGTCTCCCACCCAGTGTTTTCCTTCAGAGGTGAGCCCGTGAGCTAGCAGGCAGGCCACTGACCATGGTACCCTGAGAAGCATGTCAGGTGGTACTGAGTGTCTAGGGACAGCCGAGCTCAGCTGGCNTGCTGTGCCNAGAGCTGGACACTGCACTTCTCCCCCTGAGATGAAGTATCTGTGGGTCAGCCTTCCACTCTGTGTGGGCAGAGACTGTGCTGGCTCATTCATTCCACTTCCCAAGCCACCTTCTGTGTGCTCCAGGCACAGGCCTGTGGGGTGGCGCTGGCAGTTCTCAGTAAATAACACCTCTTTTCCTCATCCGCCTCATTTACATAACCCAGTGAACTGAAAAGTCATTTTTCTTCAGTTAAGTAGTTCATCTTCTCAGTATTTGACTGCGATAATATCACTCCATCAGTGTGGTCCTNTGGTAATTTGGGCATTTTGCTCCAGCACTGAGGACATTTACAGTTAATAACACATGAAGCCATTTCATTAAAAGGAAAGTTGAGCGAGGGTATATTAACATGGATTGTGAACCAAAACACAAATCATTGCACTCATTGGCTCCTAAGGAAGCAAAATGAATTAGGAACCTCAAACCATTTTGAAGAGCGTCTAATGTCATCTGACTAGTTTGCATGTGACAGTCCTCATGTTGGTGTTGGACTGTCACTGTTTCCCTCTGGTGTGAAAACAATGTGGCTCTGGGCCCTTCCTCCATCAGAGGCTCTGAGATTGGTCACTACTGCCTTTCATGTCATGTAATGGTGCTTACACATCTTACTTGTTCCTTGCCTGCATTTTAAGACAAAGAAAATCACTGAGCTTTGGAGAACTTCTTATGCAAAATGTCTGGTACATTTTGAAAGGCATTGCAAGCCATGTCATTCTCCACCAGTCCTGGAAATGAGAGTCAGACTTTCACTTTCTAAGAGAAATGAAACCTGTGTTCCTCTGGGCTTGTCCTCATGCTCTGGGCCTGGTAGTCTAGATCTGCCATCCCATATACTTGGGGGTGGGGGTGTTGAGGCAGGAGGGTTACAAGTTTAGGGCCAGCCTGAACTATAGAGTGAGTTCAAGGACAGCCTGACCAACTTAGTAAAATATCTGAAAATAAGAAGTGAAAATGATGGCTTGGGTGTGGAGCATTGGTTGCTGCTTGCTTAGCATGTATAAAGGTCCTAAATTCAATCCCAGTAAAGGAGAGAAGGGGAGAGGGAGGTAAAGGAGAGAAGGGTGGAGAGAGGGAGGGAGAGAGGGAAGGAGAAAGGAAGGAAGAAAGGATGAATGAATGACACCATACATAAGGAAATCTTTTCTTCTGGGGTCAGGACTCCATATGGTGCAGAAGTGGAGTGGAGAGGGAGGTGCTTAGTGACCACGCAGCAAGCAGAGGCAGCCTGGTGTTTTGCTTGCAAACCCACAGTTTGTATTTGTGAGTCTTTGTCCTGTGTGGGCCAGCATCTCTCTGCAGTCTGCTCTTTGTTAAGGTTTACAGTAGCCATTAAGCATCTCCTATGAGGTCCCTTCCTGAAATAGCTCTCGGGCTGGGGACTCTGGGTGTGTTTGTGACAGGGCTGTATGAATGCCTTGCTGGCCCACAGCCAGCGCAGAGGGTGCCCAGCTCAGGCTGAGTCAGAGCTGAGTGTGCATTCAGGGTTTATCTTAGTGCTTGCAAACCCACCCAGGGGGTCAGGTTCTGACCTCTGCTGTTGCTGTTGAGCTTTTTAAGCAGAGGGCACTTGGACCTGCCCCATCCTCAGCCACACTTTGTGTTTGTGTTCCCTTGTCTGCCTAGCATTTGACAATTAATTAGCCATGGTAATTACCTGCTTTAATTTCGTGATTGCACATCCTATAATTACCCCTAATTCTGTAATAGGGAAGTTCATGTACACAAAGGCAATGGATGATGGAGGTGACAGGGCTTGCCATATCTGCAGCTGCATTGCTCACTGTGCCTGCTAGGCATGGCATCAGTGAGGCTGGCCTGCACCCCATTCTGCAGGGGAAGGAGCTGAGTCTCAGCATGAGGTACTGTCCTTAGGGTTGCAGTGTGTGTGTTGGGGGACAGCAAGGCTGGGGACCCAAGCTTTTCCTGTGCACAGCCCTGTGCCCTGTCCCTCTGCCAACCTGCCAGCCAGCCTGATGTCCCATATGCTTTGGGCTAAAGAGGCTTGTGTTGTGCTTAGCAGGCTTTTGACCTGGAGCTTCACCTGCCAAAACAAACTTGCAGATCTTTATTCTCTTTCCCTGCTCCCCCCACCACCACCACCATGGTGCATGTGACCAGTTGCAAATTGGAACAACTAACACTGACATGTCTTGATACAGGTGTACTGGACATTGTCCTAAAGTCACCCAGTTCTCCCCACATCACCTTCATTTACCAAATGGAAGAGGTGACCTAACTTACAAGAGGTGGCACTAGGGTTCAGGTCCAGTTCCTAGCCTCCCCTTCAGGGCTGGTCCAGCTGCATCTCTGATGTGCATGAGCACTTACCACAGTACTTTGGGCACAGCTCCAGTTTTGCCCACAGTCTGGATTAGACATCTAGGTCCTTGAGTTAAGATGGAAATTCACTGTCCTGAGTACAGGAAGAAGGCATGTCTTAAAGACACACACATCATGCAGACCCTGTCATCCCATGGACTTTTACCTGTGTCTGTCATGTGTAACCATTACTCTGTGGAGATGCAAGGCACTTTAACACTATCCTTTGTACACAAGTTAGAGGCCTTGCTTGTCTCCTAGCTCATGACAGTATTGGCCATTTTTTTTTTAGTAGTGGCATAATAGTTTTGCCTCACACATTTAGGTCTGTGCACCTAAAGGAGACAGATACAAGAGCACTCAATTGGGAATACCCTAAGTGCCCATCCCTGCAGAGCAGGTAAATATTGGTGGCATGTTACCACAATGGGATGCTGTTCAGCTATGTCAAGGCACTAGTGAGAGGGCATATAGCAANATGGATGCATCTCACAAACATTATCTGAGAAAGAACCAGACATGGCAGACTATATGAGCATGACTCCATTTATACGAAGCCCAAGAAAGAAGAGAAATACAGGGGAGAGTGTACACCATTGCAAAGGATTGGTACTGACAGGTGAGAAGTGTGAAGGAGCCCATGGGAATTCTACAGAATTAGTATGTCTTCACTGTACAGAATGACAGGCTTCACCCTGACCTTTTAATATATGTGTGATGTATACTTTGATAGCATTTGCTTCCCTGTCATCCTCTGTTGTCCTTCCTCCCATTGTGCAGATGGGCCCCTACTCTTCATATACAGTCCCTTTTCTATTTTCATGTTTTATGTGCTTGTGTGTGTGTGTGTGTGAGAGAGAGAGAGAGACAGAGACAGAGACAGAGACAGAGACAGAGAGAGACAGAGAGGAGAGAGAGAGAGAGAGGAGAGAGATTTGTTAAAACTAGATGTCCATGTGAGGGAAAACATATAGCATTTTTCTTTCTGAGTCTGGTTTATTTCATTTAAAATGATGATCTCCGGTTCTATCTATATTCTCATAAATGACATAATTTTATTCCTTACAGCTAAATAAAACTATCTGTATAGATATGATTTCTTTATCCATTTAACTGTTGATAGGTGTCTAGACTGATTCCTCAAGTTGGCTATAGTAAATGGTGTCCTGATAAACTGGAGAACACATGTGTCAGTGGTATGCCCTCAGTTGGGTCATACGTAGCTCTTGCTGAGCTTGTGAGGTGCCTCCACACAAATCTCCTCTTTGGCTGTAACAGTTTGACCTCACTAGGAGTATGGGAGGCTCCTCCTTGCCCCCATCTTTGCCAGTATTTGTTGTTTGTTCTCTTGGTGACAGCCACAGATGATCATAAGCCCCTCACGGTCCTGTCCACACAAGTGCATGTACTCACTGATGGACTGAGGTCCAAGCCCCAAGTCCCAAGCCCCCAACTTCCCTTTGCCTCCTTGTGCTGCATAGGCCTTACCAGGGTGACTTCTGCAGTGAAGGGATCTCAGGATCTGCACTTTTTAGTTGGTGGCACCGCCAGCTCCCCAGTAATGACACAGAGACTTATTATTAATTATAAAAGCTTGGCCATAGCTTAGGCTTGTTATACTCTTACAACTTAAATTAACCCATTTCTATTAATCTACGTATTGCTATGTGGCTTGTGGTGTTACCTGTCCTCCAGCATGTCTTATTCCCTCTGCATCTCCTGGCGACTGCACCTTTCTTCTTCTGAGTGTCCTCTGTGTCTGGCTGTCCTGCCTATACCTCCTACCTAGCTAATGGCTGTTTAGCTTTTTATTAAACCAATGAGAAGGTGCCTTGGCAAAGACACATCTTCATAGAGTAGATTATTCTACAAAATTTCTCCCTTTTTAGCTAAGTAAAAAGGGAAAAGGTTTAACCCTAACACAGTAAAACTATATATAACAAGAACAATTATCAGGTAAGAATTGCATTTGCAATGTCCAGTCCATTTTTATTTTGCAATTTTCGAAAAAATACTCCATTATTTATCCTATCTTTGTGAATCCAAAGTTCTGTACCTAATTTACCTTCTATCATAACTAAGGAAAGCTATAACTATCTAGTCTTCAACTCCATCAAAGACCCCAAAAGGATAAAATATTACCTGAGTAAACACAAAGTGCAGTGCAAGCCACTTCCAAACCTAGAGAAATGACAGACATTGGCTGCCTGGACAGTCACCCAAAGTTCCTCTGCAACATTGGTGTATCCATCTTTGGCCTACAGGCCTAGAATATCTGGCAGACTTTTCTGTGAAGCAGGAATTTTGAAGGACTGTCCTGCCTTACCTTGGCAAAGTTCAACAGTCTTTTTTCTTTGTGTTCTGCTTGTCCAGTTTGTACAACATATTGTCAGCATTCAAGGTAAGGGCCGTTTCTTGCCCAAATGGCTAGCTTTTCCCACAAAGAAAGCAAATTCCATATGGAGGTTCTTCGATGCCCATTATCCTTTTTTGAAGGAAATTGGTGTTGCCAGGAGCAGATGTGTCTCACTGTCATGAGAAGCTGTATGTTATTAAAACATTTTAAATGTCATATTCTGTAGGTTTTTGCGGTGTTTGAAGACCATCTATTTAAAATATGTCTCTGATTGACTTTGAAAACACCTAACATGACTCTAAGTTTGTTATAAATGACTATTAACCTGTATTTCTTTACTATCCTAAATAGCTTTCAAGGACTAAAGCTTTACATATTTCAATGAGCTCCATAGGCACAGTACCTTAAACAAGAAATAGAAACATATAATACAGTATAACAAAAAATAACCTTAAATTTGTATCAATATACAAAAATCTAACCAATGTAAAATATTTGAGACTAGTGGTTGTTCAAAAGTAGACTCAATAATCCACCCTTTTATCTCATCATTTCTGTACTATATCCCCCCTTTGTCCCTTTAGAAAGAGATCCCTGAGTCTAATCTCCTTTGTTTAGCTTTATCCTTGACCATGACCAATAACAACTTGTAACTAACCCCCCCTAAATGATGACAGACATCCATAACCTATGGAACAATTAAAAACCACCCACCCCACCTCTTGGGAATGTGGATGTCCTGTTCTACAGAATGCTTCCTGCTGACTGTGGGCAATGGCATCTTTATGGAACCTGAGAATATTGAGATAATTAATGGTCAAGTCCTGGGAAAACTAATCATAACATTTGTTGTTCAGTCTCTGTGCATTGGAAAAGTGCAAGGCTTATGTGAAGTCCTGGCTAGAGTAGTCTGTGAGGCTGGACCATCTCAGCCAGCAGCCTTGAAGCTGTTCTGGATACAGAACTTTGAGGAAACCACAACAGAGGCACTCTGGGAGGGTGGATCACCTGGGATACCCACTTTTATCGGTGTCTGGTCCCCTTGCTCTGAAAACACAAACTTTTAAAGGTAACATACATATCTACATTAACACAACTATGGACTGTGTGTTGTACACAAGCCAGCCAAAGATGATTTTTGTTTTATATTTGAGCAGGTAAAATATATATCACCTGTCTTATAGGGTTTTTTGTTTGTTTGTTTTAGGTTTTATGTCTATAACCAGGATTTTCAAGAGGTCTTCCCTGATCAAATAATATCTTTATCAACCTTGAATGAATCCACAGCCTTTCTTTTTCTATGGAAACAAAAGCATAACCTCTTCCTCAGTGTTACATATTTTTGACTTCCATTTTGAAATTAAGACATTTTAAAATATATAGGTTGGTTTAATGTGGCAGTTTCCATAATCCAATGTCTCTCAGCAGCTATTGTTGCTCATCAGCAATCAAAAAATTTAAAGCCAATACAACACCATACAGGATCCAGACTCTGTGTATTTTCCATTTTTATTGTCCTACCCTTTTTATATTATTTAATTTTTTTCTTTAAAGACTTTATTTTATTAATTTATAAACTATTTTTTCTATGACTGTCTATACTCATTTTCTTTTTTTTTTTAAAGCCTACACATATTTTGTAAACACACTTTAACCTGTTTAGAGGTTTTTTTTCCCTGTCTGGATCTGTTTACTGTGTAAGTCTTTTCTGTCTGCGTGGGCAAAATCTTAAACCACCACACAGCTTAGCTCATGGTGCATTGGTGGCTTAAGCCTGCAGGCTGTGGCCAGGATACACATCTCTGTACCAAGGCCTGCATGAGAGACTGCAGGACCAGGAAGCCACATTTGGCTCCGTTTTTGTGTGTTTGGAACCTTTTGTTAGGCTTTTTCAGGTCTTATGTGGAAATACGTGCCCCCACGTTGGATGCCATTTGTAGCAGGTCTTTCTCTGCCCTGCCAACCAGCTCCCAAATCGTGACACAGAGACTTGTTATAGTTATGAAAGCTCTGCTGATAACTTAGGCTTGTTTCTAACTATCTCTTATAACTTAAATTAGTCCGTTTCTATTAATCTACATCCTCCATGTGGCCTGTGGCTGTTACCTCTCCTCCTGTAGCTCATTTCCAATAATCATCTACATCCTCCATGTGGCTTGTGGCTGTTACCTCTCCTCCTGCACATTCTGCTTCCTCTGTATTTGTTCTTGACTCCATCCTTCTTCTTCCCAGCATCCTCTGTGCCTGGAAATCCTGACTAACTAATGGCCATTCAGTTCTTTATTAAACCAACCAGAGTGACACATCTTCACAGTATACAAAAAGATTATTCCACAACAGCACTTTCCCTTCAGGCAGAAGACAGTGAGCCCTAGTGCCGACCCCAGCAGCACCCACTGATTTTATTTCCTTCTGCTGGGTCAGGAGATGTGTGGCTTTATCCTTTATTTAAAAGAGAGCTTGATTGTGTGGAAGAGATTGGCTTTTCATTCCTTCCAAGGAGTTACTGTCTTCATGGCTCAAGCTGAGAAAAGTGGGCCATTCAGACTAATTCAGGCAGAGGATCCCTTTAAAATAAGTAAATAAATTGTAGTTGTTTGTTTTGTTCTTTAGCAGGCCCGCCACCCAGCTCCCAAATAAATCACACACAGAAGCTTATTCTTCATTATAAACATCCAGCCTTAGCTTGGCTTGTTGCTTGCTAGCTTTCCTTAACTTAAATAATCCCAGCTGCCTTTTGCCTCTGGGCTTTTTTCTTTTCTTCTGTATACCTTTTACTCTTACTCCATGGCTTGCTGTGTAGCTGGGTGGCTGACCCCTGATGTCCCCCTCCTTCTCTGGCTGCTAGATCTCTCCTCCAAGATTTCTTCTTCTACATATCCTCTCTGCCTGCCAGCCCCGCCTATCCTTTCTCCTGCGTTGCTATTGGCCATTCAGTTCTTTATTAGACCATCAGGTGCTCTTAAAGATGAATCAATAAAAGCCTAGGAGGAGGGCCAGGCTTACTGCTTAGAGCCTGGCTTCAGATGTAAAGAATGTGAGCATGCACACTGGGGCTACAGCTCATGTCTGAGGTCTGCACTACAGATGGATTGGAGAGTCCTGGGTGGAAACCCAGGGCCTGTAGAACTGGGTGGGGCTGCCTGTAGGGGAGGGAGGGACAGAAGCCAAACATCCTTGTGGAAGGCTCAGGAAGAGCAGGGGAATAGTAAGTGTGCTCTTGCTTCCACTGAGTAAAAAGAGAGTTGGCTTCTAAATATATGTTATGAAGATTGCAGTCAGATTGACTCACAGTAGAGATGTATGTTGCCATTAGTCTGTAAAGAGGTCTTGAAGATGTAGGGATCCTTGCTTTATGTAAGTACAGTAAAAGTACAGTAGTCATTATGCAGAGATTTTACCCTCTTCATGATTCTTAGGTCGAGTGATATTTTTAAAACACATCATCTGGGAGCTGTGGTGCACACCTTTAATACTAGCATTCAGCAGACAGAGCAGTAGGATCTTTGTGAGTTTGAGGTTGGCCTGGTCTACACAGGGAGTTCCAGGCCAACCAGGTGTGCATGGGGAAACCTTTCTCAAAAATAAAAGAGCCTCCATTTTTCAGATTTCCTTACCAGGTAGCTGTGCTGTGTTCTGGCAGGTGCTGAGCCCATAAACCATAGCAGTATCTTGAGCGTTCTCCGGGCAGTGTCCCTACTTGGCTGAGATTAAGTTATGTCCCTGCATGTGCTTATGCCCCTGGGTGTGACCCTCTGTTCTGCTGGGCCCCTCAGCAGTCTAGAAAATCTTACCCTCACTTCCCTTTGTCCCAGATCAGCTCTCCTACTGTGTGCTGGCCTATTATGTGGTGGTCAGCGTGACTTCAGTCCTGTGGGACTTGCAGAATTGGTGTCCATGGGGCAGCACGGAAGCTGCAGATGTGAACAGGAAGATGCATCCCTGCTGTCGCTCAGACTGATGGGGACATACTATGCTGCTGGGCTCTCCTGTCACTTGCCTCACTGACTTTTCCCTGTGCCCATTGGTGCCATCTGTGCCCATTTTGTGCTTGGTACCCAGTGGTGTGAGGCCAATGTGGTCCCTGTGTGGACAGAGTGATACATCGCCTGCCCTTGTGAGGATGACATTAGGAGCTTGGGCTCAGCCTGTCTTCCTCTCTCCGTCATTGGCAGGTCTACATCAGGATAAAGGATGACGAGTGGAACGTGTATCGGCGGTACACCGAGTTCCGGGCTTTGCATCACCAGCTGCAGAGCACGTTCCCGCAAGTAAGAGCCTACAACTTCCCACCCAAAAAGGCCATCGGAAACAAGGTATGTATCCAGGGGCCAGGTCACTGCTGCCACTTTCATCTGTCCTTGAAGACTGTACTCACCACAGAAAAGCTGCAATGTTAGGAAAAACAGAGGAGAACGTAGCCACCTAAGGGAAGGGCAGTCTTCCTATGGGTGAGCCCCCCCCCTTATTTCATCAGGATAGCTTCCTATGAAGCACTAGAGAGCCAGTGTACTTGGCTCCGTGAGCTGTGCTCTTCCTGTAGGAACACTCAGCATCACCTGTGTTGTGTGAATGTATCAAAGACCATTCAGACACAGGCAGGCTCCACGATAGCCTTTAAATGATATTTTTAAACACAGATCCATAAGAGGGCTCAGGGGGTAAATGAACTCACTACACAAGCCTGTCATACTGAGTTTAGTTCCTGGAACTCATGTTAAGGTGGAAGGAGGTCTTCTAGCTTCCATATGTGTGTGCACACATGTGCACATGCACACACAGACAATTTACAAATTAAAGCATTTTGGGGGAGCCTGGAGAGCTGGCTCAGTCATAATAGTGCTTGTCATACAAGCCTGGGGACCCAAGTTCAACTCCCCAGCACCTACATGAAAATGTGACACGTACTTGTGATCCTCGATAGGGAGACAGCTCACTGGCCAGCAGTCTAGCTTATTGGCTAGCTCCTGGTCAGTGAGAGACCCTGTCTTAAAAACCAAGGTAGACTCAAGGTTGTGCTCTGGCCTCCACATGCACATGTACACATGTGCACACAAAGCCACACACGGACACACATACCACACACAGATGTGCACACATGTACACACACAGAATAAGTTGTCATCTGGGTTGGTTATACTTGCTGACTGCCCTTCTGATCCAATATTTTCCCAGGTTTCAATCACTGCCATCATGGTACTCATTCACAGCATGATGGTGGACCAGACTTTCTCAGAGAGGCTTCTTGTATTATGTCTACTTCTGTCATGAAAGTGGATGGCCTCAATTGAAAACATGTCACCATGCAAAGGGCTGGGTGAAACTGAAGAAGGCATACCCATGTCTGGATGCAGTGTGCTCAGTCAGCTGTCCTAGCAGTTAGCCTCATCCATACCCTCCTGTTAGCGAGTGGAGACTTTTTTCCCTCCCTTGTCTGCATGTTGGGCTGCTGAGGGAGCTTGAAAACCACTGTGCTCACAGCCCATCACCAGGTCTGTTTAGTTCATCTGGAGTGACATCTGGACACTAAGGGGTCACTAACTCCATGGGTGATTCCAGGATATAGCCATCTGGAACCATCCAGAATCAAATGAGGAAGGACTTCTACAGCTACAGGATATTAAACATCCAGTCAGATGTGGGCAGATCAGGATCCTTGAGGACCTGAAAGTAACTGGGGATGGTATTGACAAGGACCCTCTATAAGACTGGTTCTCAGTGGACACTATTCTCAGCTCTTGGTCCTCATTAGGACCTCGTTACTCTGGCCCTTCATCTGGCACATCCTCCTGTCTTCTCTGATTCAGACCCCTCCTCCTCTTGTGATGTCAGTGGGCCATCCAGAAAACCCACAGTGGTCTCCCAACTCAAGATCCTTAAGTTAATCACATCTGCCAAGGCCATTTGTCACATAAGGTCCTAAGAACTAGCTCAGCCTACCACACTCTTACATTGCTAAGAGTATTCTCTGAGCTGAGTCAGCTCCTTCTCCACCTCCTGCTTCATCACCCCTCTTTTTATAAGCCCCCACTGAGGCAAGTCCACCAAGAGCATCAGTCCCATTGAAACAAGCTCACCAACTGAGGCTCAGGACTGAGGAATGGGGCTTCTGGAGTTCAGTCATTGTCTCAGTTAGGGTTTCTATCACTGTGAAGAGACAGCATGACCACAGTAACTCTTGTAAAGGAAAACATTTAATGGGGTGGCTTATAGTTCAGAGGTTCAGTCCATTATTGGTATGATGGGAAACATGGCAATGTGTAGGCAGACACAGTGCTGGAGAAGGAGCTGAGAGTTCTACATCTTGATCTAGAGGCAGCAGAAGAAGACTGTGTGCCACACTGGGTGTAACTTGAGACCTCAAAGCTCACCCCCACAGTGACACACTTGCTCTAACAAGGCCATACCTCATAGTAGTGCCACTCCCTATGGGCCAAGTATTCAAACACATGAGTCTATGGGAGCTATTCCTATTCAAACCACCACAGTCATTTAGAAAGAGCAGTGACAATCCTAGGTCTGTCCTGTCTCGAGTGTGGACTAGGAGTAGGTTTCATTTTTGCAGTGGGCCACATTTGACCCCTTCATGCAGGAGAAGCCCCTGTCTGCAGTGGGTCACCCATGGTCTCTCCATGCAGGAGAAGCCCCACCCCTGCCAGTAAAGTAGACTTTTCCCTTCCACACTAATGTCTGTAGAGCAGACTTTCTCTTGCTTATTTGTACATAAGTGAACATGGGAATGAAGGATACCACCTTGCATAGCTTGGCCCAATGACCAGCTAGATGGTGACCAAATGTCCAGACCAGTTTCCTGTATCACAGTGGACCTGGCTGCCACCAGCCACAGCCTCATCCCTGACCTGCACCATGTCATTCCTCGATGGCTGGTTGGATGGTAATCTTGACCTTACATGAGGTTGAGACATACACACTTTCCTTCATTCCACTTTGGCTGAAGACCAGGGAATATTTGAGCAACTCCTTCAATTTTCAAGAGAGGACTGAGTCAGGGTGTAGACCTGTCAGTGCCCACCAGGTCCTTCACTGAACTCAGTTAAAGGCCAAACTTGTGCAGACTCACATGGGTCCAGTACTTTAGAATATGCTTTGGTGTCCTGATGGCAAGATTTCTAGAAAGCCTGAATATAAATGGCCCAGAAAAGTCACCATGTTGGGATCTTTTCTTTGGGTATATTTCAGAGATGACTTACTTGTCGTTTTGGACCATGAAGAAGAATCCATACGTGACATCTTTGGGGTGACTGAGTCATGGACATCCAATCACTGTGAGCCTTGGCTGTTAACTGACTCACTCCTGGGTTGCCTGGTGTGAGCACCATTCAGGGACTAGGCTACATAGCCTGTTTTATGCGCCACATGAGTATCTGTGTACTTCCCACACTTTGCCGTCACTGGTGACAGTGCCTATGGTGACTGTGAGGCAGTGGGTCTCAGCAGAAATTTCCCAACTGAATTCTAACAGCAGAAAACTTGCTGGGCAGCTAGAGGCAGCTCTCCTTCCTCGTGCTGGGTGGGTTTTTCAGGATGTGCAAGAGGCCAGGCAGGCTAGGCCACATATGTGGCCATTGACTACCAGGATGCCTCCACAGACTCCAGGCCTTGGGCAGAGGCTCAGTGCTGATTCAGTCCATGTGAATGGATGGGAACCAAGAACCACAGGCCCTTCTGAACATTCACTTGGCACCAAGGCAAGGCAAATTCCTTTCAACTTGTTGGAGAAATTGTTCCTTCAAATGCTCATTAAAAACACATAGAAAGACAGTGGTGCTGAGCTGGGTATGCTCTTCTGCTGAACTTGCCCCCATGTAGTCCCTGAGAGGGATGTGCGGAAGCAGAACTGGTGGCCTCTCACAGGACTTGAGGCTAAAGAATACTTCACTGTGGTGTGTGCCCTGGATTCTGGGATATTGTGCTAGGTGCAAGGAGATTAAGATGAGTGGACTAGTGGGCTCTGTCATCTAGGTGCTGGTAGTGTTGCAGGGAGGATGTCGCTAGTCACTTCATACCAGGGCACTATGTCTGGGGCAGTGAGGAAGGGAGAGGAGTTGGCTGTAGAAGGTCAGTGCTGGAGGAGCCAGCAGGACCTCCTGGTGACAGGTTTGTAGAGGAGCCAGTGGGAGCCAATGGAGCTTGTGTGTCTTCCATCCACCTTGCATCAGGCTACTGTAGTCTACACAGCAAAGGACTATGGGAGGAGCAAGAGTTAGAGGCCAGCCTAGGCTACATAGTGCAACCTTGTCTTGGGAAAACAAAGTACAACAAAAGGGAAAGCTTCATAATCTTCAGAAGCAGGGAAGACTCTTCCAGAAATAGTCATGGCATCAGTGGAATAGTGGTTCTGCTGTAGGCTCCAGGGTAGAATCCATCATCCTGCCCATTCAGGCTTCTGGGGCCCCTGCACCCCTTGGCATATGTTCCCACTCCCATACTTATTGTGTCTTCTCTGGCCATTCATACTTGCCACATCTTCCAACCAAAACAGGAAGACATTCTCCACTTTGCCTGGGTAGATGTGGTATTCTGCTCTCAGCAGGGTCTTCAATTTAGCTACTTTTTCATGCCAAATCACCCACTCACAGGTCATGGGCATTGGGCATGGTTAAGTTTTACATGCGGGGTCTTCCTGCCTGTTCCATACCTCTTCTGGTAGAGATGTTACAGATGGGGGAAGAGCAGCACAGGGAGGTGAAGTGACTTGACCAAGGCCATCTCACTTTATAGCATCAGGGCTGATGTCTGGCCCAGCAGACAGTCTGTGCAGCCCTAGTCTTCAGCATCTGTGTGCAAAGGCACAGCTTGTCCTTGAACCTGGAGGGTGGGTGAGCAGGATGAGTGGACCCCCGCCCAGCTGGTGACCTTCATGTTGACTCTGTGAGTCAACTTCTCTTGGATGTTGGTGCTGTGGAAATCAGGTGACAGGTGGAGCTCTGATCACCTCTCTTTCCTGCTGAGCCTTTCACATGTTCCTAGTACCCCATTCCTACTTGGGGGCCATCTGGAACTGAGGTACATTCCTCACAGTCCATCCTTGGGCCTGTGCAAACCTTCCTGGAAATCAGAAGCACATGGGAGACAGCTACTGTTCATTCATTCCTTTATGCATGTACCATGCTTGAGAGCCCAAGAGTTAAGGCTGAGAGTAGGAAAGAGCAATGGGCATGGAGACAGTGGGTTGGGGGAGGAAAGAAAGGGAAGGAAGCCAGAGGATGCTTCCTTTGCTTTTCCTAGATGTGTAGCCTTGGGCAAGTTACTTGACCTCTCGGTGCCTGCCCCTCCTATACCAGGAACAGTCATAGCACTCTAGTGCTGTTTTTTGTGAAGCTCAAAGGTGGTGACATTTGTAAAGTGCTTAGGGGAATGTCTGGTAGGACTAAGTGTCCAGTTTCATCTGATAAAAAATAAAGAGGTGTGGGACAGAGTGCCTCAGGTAGGGCAAGCCAACGTTAGTGCTCCTCCTTACTGGTGACACTGAGACTCTGGGACAAGCCTGGCACAGGTGGCTCTGCCAGCACCCCAAGCCCTGATATCTCCTACCAAGCTTGCCACACACAGCCATGATTTTCTATTAATCTTCTCATTGTGCACTTCCTGTGATACCCTATATGAAATGCGTATAGACCAGGAAGCTGGGGCTCAGGAGCAGTGAGCATTCTGTTAAGGCCCAGGCTCACATAGGTGACAGGGTGACATTCTTCCAAAACCTCTGCAACAACTCCTTCCTCTACCACACACCAGCCTCTGGAGCTATAACCCTCAGGTGTTGGTGTGGAGCTACAGTACCCGGGGATTCCCTGGTCACAAAGTCCCCTGCTTGGAATGGAGAGATGTGGTGGTGAGATCCCCAACATCTAAAATGGCTAGTTTTCCAAAGAGAAATTGGGGAGTAAAAGGAGATTTGTTTAAACATAGCCAGAAACAGAAGCTCTGCTCCTTTGCCCTGCACCCTGCATGCAGGCCTGGTGCTTCACGTACTGAGCAAGGGCAGAGAGGAGCCCTGGTTTCTCTTGAGTCAGTAAATAACACTGAAGGGACTTTCCAGTATATAGTCATTTTGCCCAGAAATCCATCTCAGGACAGTGACACACATGAGCTCAGCCTTGAAGTGGGGGAAAACAGAGCTTCTTAGGGAGACTTCAATATCAAATCTACTAAAGACTTTGCAGCCATTCATAAAGTACTAGAAATGTGGGTGCCACTGCACCCCATGCCTGCTGCCTGTGGCACAGAGAGAGGTTAAACTCAGGGTTGCTCTGGCTTTCTCATGTTCTGGCCTGTGGCACCTCCAGGAAGCCTTGTCTGATGTTGTGGGTTTCCTTCCCACACTCCATACCAGCTGCCAGATGTATAATTCTCTCTGTCCAGTGATATCCTGGACAGCAGATGCTGTCTTTGGTAGGCAGAGCGAGCACAGAGCATGAACAAGTCCCGAGCTCAAGCAGCAGAGATTGATGTGTGGCAGCCATTTTGTTCATCAATTTCCTTTCTCCGGTTTCCTCTTTATTTGATTGACAGGTACTGGTATAGATGCACAGATAGTGTTTATTGAAAGAGATGGTTGATTCCCATGTGGTACCATCTGACCTGACCACTGTCTTCTGGACATTGGGAAGCTAGTGTTAATAGAATGTTCAACATCTTTAACAGGTGTGATGCTCACACCTGTAGTCCCAGCATTCTGGAGGCTGAGTCTAGAGGAACCTGAGTTTGAGGTCAGCCTTAGCTACATAGCAAGTTCCAGACCAGCCTGGGTTATATAAAGAGACCTTGTCTCAAAGAAACCAAACCAGTTATGCCTGATGACAAAAAGGAGCTGTGTGATACTTGGGGACAGCCTTCCCAAATAGCCAGCCGCAACTGGCTGTCTCCCCACTTCACCTCTGTCTGGCTGAACTGGAGAGCCTTGTTTTTATGCCAAGCCCCCTGCTTTCCTAATTGACACGAATTACAAGACACTTAACTCTGCCTGGCATTTGATCTTGTCTACAGTGTTTCTGGGGCTGTTAGATTGCTTGTATATCATTATTTAATCTTCCCCTCCAGCTTGAAAAGCCTTCAGAATATACATAACCTGTGTTCCATCTGCTGGTTTTGTGTGTGTTTTTGGACAGCTGATTAAAATGGCACCAGAGAAGAGTCCTTCTCGGCTCTTATTTTCTTCTTGAGTAATAATTGAGAATAATTGCCACCTTCCCCTCCAGTGTTCCCATTCATACGGAAGGCTGGGTATCACAATCTTTGGCATACTGGGAAAAATACGTGTATTTCCAGTGTCTCTGATCCCTGGCATTTTAGTGATTTTCACTGGCCCCAATTTTCTAGGCTGCTCAATAGCTGTCTTTCTCTGTAGCCAAGGACTTCTTCAGAAGCCATGAGATCTAGGGGCAGAGTGTAGGCCTCGTTCAGGTCCTTCCCACTGAGGAACGCTAGCTGTGTAACCTTGGGCAAGTCACACACACAGCTTCTGTGTCAATCAGAGGATTGTAGTGTGCTGACAGCTCAGGTTCTTGTGAGCATGCAGTCAGTGCCGACTTCACATGCCACACCGGGCATAGCTCAAACCCCCGATGCTAGCTTTAAAACTGGTCCAGAGGGAAGCTACACTAATTTGGCTTCT
>LZPO01067657.1:0-22975 GCA_001675575.1 Neotoma lepida
TTTGTTTGTTTGTTTTATTAAATGAGAGAGTATCTGTATAGTTCTAAATATAGTGACTGGTCACAAAGCAAGGACCTAGTTAAAACCACTCATTTTTAACACTGCCATTTCCTGGAGTCCATTGAAATTGCCCTATTAAAACTTCTATAAATAGATATCAACATAAGGTGTGTTTGAAGGGGTTAAAGTACTACCCTGAGATGATTTGTTAAAAAACTATTAGAAAGATTCAGAATATTTAAAAATCAAGCAAAATTACTTGTCTGGTAACTTTTACCTTGTGATTCTTTTACTTAATAACAATCTCCTAATAAACATGCTACATGCCGTTGAGCTGTGTGATCTGTAGTAATGTAATCTAGGCCAAACATGCTACCTCACAGCTTTAAGAAACTTTCATGCTTGATGAGATGAGATTTCAATGGAATTTGCTTTACATTTTCATTACTTTGACACAGACGATAGGGAAGTTCTTTTTTGTTGTTGTTCTCACTTCTTAATCGTAATATATATTAAGTGCCCTTAACTTTCATTATATGTAGATTATATTTAAATAAAAACAAACAACACAAAATAATTCCTAGGCAGGAGAGACACATTTTAAAAGAAAAATAAGTTATTATTTTATTATTAAATAACTACTTACTCCAAAAGAGAAGTGAAAGGAAAGAAGTTCTCCAAACATGGAAAATGGAATACTAAGATTTGTTTTTAACTACAGTAGGGATATCTATTTACTTTGATCCTAGTATTTCCATGGGCAGATTAAATTTCAAACATAGATAATTTATTTCTTTACCAACTGTTGTCCCATTGACTTGTGGAAATAGAGCCAAGGGATAATACATATAAGTAACTCAGTGTTTCTTGGCTTTTCCTATAACTCAGGGAGAGAACTTTTGTGAATAGGACACTTCTCACTTTAGGATCCTCTACAGTATATGTTAATTAGTTGACAGTACTCATTCTGGGTCAACTTATGTTAAAGAGGATCTTAAGAATTATGAAATTCTGTAGCAAGAGTTCNGAGTTAGCGTAATTCTTTAAGATTATCTCCATGGGGCAAGGGAGATGGTTCAGGGGGTGGTTAAGGGAGCTTGCTGCTCTTGCAAGGGTGAGAGTTCAATTCTCTGCTCCTAGGATCCAACCATTGTTGCTTTCTTGGACACCTGCATGCATATGCACACACACAGAGATATGCACATATACACATAATTAAAATAATAAACCAAAATCTCATGATATCTCCTTGTAGATTCTGGATTTCTTTTTGCTCATGGGATGTGAATACCTATGTGATCTATCATGCCTTGTGGAAAATAGGAGATTTTCTTCACAGTACTGGGTGAGTAACATGTTTAATAAGAAGTAATCTACAATGATTTGTAAATCTTGAATACTTCTATATTAAATATCTCAAATTCATGAAACTCTTATACAGACTTGTTTATTATCAAATTCAACTTTAAAAATCTCTTAAGAACTAGCTTATTTCCTGTCTCCATAGTTCTACTTCTAATACTTCATTGCTGGATTAACTTCCATGGACCTGACTTACTTAAAAGCCATTTTAAAGAAATGAATGTGAAATTTATATACAACTTCCTAAATATTTGTCTAAAGGCCCAAAGAAAGCGATTTTTTAATGTGTGTGCCTTATAGATCTGAAGTAAAGAAAGACACAAAGAAGTCTTAAAACTGTTCTGAGCTACAAAGAGTCACTGGCTCTGCAGGGGACCCACTGTGACAGTGCTAGTTGAAACCAAGTGTCATTATTTTGATGTCTTACCTGTTTGACTTTGCACTTTTTATTTAGAGGTGATCAAAGGAAATGGAGGAGTTGAAAGTTAAGAAATAGCCAAAAGCCTGTCTGTAGCTGAAAAAAGCCCCATTTTCTTCCCATTTTACTCTTAAACTTGCCAAGCCTTGTTCACTTTGGCTTTATTTTTAAAATGCATTTCTGGTGGGTGAGGAAAGTTTTTGTGCTGTGTTTTCAATGACTCACTCAGAATAACTCTATTGAACTTGTAAAGGGTCCTGTTCTGAATGTAGATTTTGTTTGTTCTATTAGTGGGCATGAAATAGCTGCAGAAAAGAGATTAGAGACGGGAAATGTCGTGGGAGAAGTTAGTATACTTCATATTTTCTCAGGATCAGGTGAACGTCAAAGAACTGATTTTCTTTAAAAAATAGTGTGTGTGTGTGAGTGTATGTGTGTGTGTGTGTGTGTGTGTGTGTGTGTGTGTGTGTAGTCAGTGCATATGCTCATGCATGCTCACATGTGAAACAACCATTATGAACACTGTCCTCATAAAGCTTTTCAAATACATCAGTACTAGATTGATATGTGGTATATCCAGGCACTAACATGTTTTTCCTCCATCTTTATAAAAGGCACAAAGAAAGTTTTATATAGAAATGCATAATTCTAAATCTGTGTATAGTACCTCTTTTAAGTTCTAATGGGTTTTAGTGAAAAAGTAATCATATATAAAAATATAAGTGTTTGGAAATAATCAAGATAGGAAGAAAATGTATAACAAAAAATTGATCACATTACAGGATGTTGTTAACACTTGGGAACTTAAGATATTATCCTGTTTTGTTATATACTGCAACAAAAAAAGTCTTACCAACAGCAAATATTGACATAAAGTGAGCAGCTGATATAGATCCATACATCTCTGTAAAACCTTGCATGAGTCAAGTGTCTGAGATCTTTAAAAGCAACGTTTTACAGCAAGACTGAGAAGAAAAGAAAAGAGATGGATCCAGGCTTGAGAATCTAGGCTTCACAGATGAATTACACATATTTTGGCTTTTCCATATGTCCAGTAAGGAGTTCCCCAAACCTCCTTTGAGCTGTTTTATGAATTCACAAAACAAACAAAATGAAGTTTATTCTGTTACATAATCTTGCTTCTCTATTGTGGATGACGACTAGATGGCATTCTTACCTGTTGCTCAGAAACAGGAGAGAACTGAGTCAATGAAAAAAAAAAAGCTGACTACAAATTCATTGTGGAAAGGGCAAATCTAGTGTAATACAAACATGAAATTGTGACTTGAGAGTGAGTGATAAAACTGGTAACCTCCAATGTGTCTAACATCAGTAAATATATGACTTGCCTGTTGAATAAATAATATGTAGGGCAGTTTTCAAATGGTATTTACACCTTTTCCTCTGATGTGTACTTGATAAAAAAACGGAAAATAAAAGTAGCAGATGGTTGTGCTATACTAGTGTTTCAAATAAGGAAAGGAAAGTAATCCAATAATTACTGATTTTTTACTAGTCTGGAAAGTCTAATAACAGGCTTGAGTTGTATACCTGATAAGATTTTATTTCTCTAAAATATGTACAATAACTAGAAATACTAAAACAAAATATATTTTAATGATTAATAATAGCTTATTGGAATAGATCAAAGAACTGACCAAAGTCAGACTAATTATCTTTCAGCAGGGTTCATTTATTATACTTGTCTTATAAATAAATCATTGGGTATTTCTGAAGAGTTTATTCTTATTGATTGACATTTTCCTTCAATTCTCTTTTATTCTATTTGGGAATTTTCCCCCTGCTATCACTGGAAATGCTAATAGATATTGAGGGAGCCACAAGCTCTTCTTCTGAAATGAATTTTAGAATAATTGAGCTAATCCAAATTGTCATGCTTATTTAGAATAAACTTTGAAGGTGCCTCCTTTGTGCAGTAAGTACTACATCAGTCTCACATAACATATGTTTTAAGGATTGCCCAAANTTTTAATACTGGGATTGGGCTGGAATAGAAGAAAATGGAGAAACAGTAATACAGTATGTAGTGTTATCACCAAAAAAGAGAAAATTATTTGATATAACTACAATTCTGCCATTCTCAGATCAGATTTGAGGCCTGTGTTAAGAAATTTTACATGATATCATATATTGCTTATTACTGAAGCTTTTCCACCTAAAATTCTACTTAACCACAATATGTTTTTGTAGTCGAAAGTTTGTCTGGTCCCGCCCGGCTCCCACAGCCGCTTTGACCCAAGTAAACACACAGAGGCTTATATTATCTTCAAACCATGGCCGTGGCAGGCTTCTTGCTAGCTAGCTCCCACATCCCAAATCAACCCATCTTTATAAATCTATGTCGCCACGTTTTCTGTGGCTTTACCTGTGTGCCGTTACATGCTGTTCTCTAGATAGCAAAATGGTGTCCCCTTGCTCTGCTTTTCTCCTTCTCCTTTGAATCTCCTGCCTAACCTTATTCTGCCTCACCATTGGCCAAACAGCTTTATTTATCAACCAATCAGAGCAACACATTTTCAGAAAGACATTCCTATCATGTTTTTCTATCCTGAACTTATTATAATTAAAAAAAATCTTCATAAAAATGGAAATAGAAGCTATTCATTGGTATTAGAGTAATTTCCTCCATATGAAATTGACTTATTTTTTGTCATTTGCAACATAGTAACTGCAACAGCCCAAGTGAACATCTACTTAATTTTGTGTAACCCTCACATTAACTTGGGAAGGTAGTAATGATTGCAATTTCACATATGAAGAAAGTGATATCCAGAGAGAAAGAAAACATTCAACTTTAGTCTGATACCAAAGGTCTTCCCCTTTCCATTCTATATTGTTGTCCATGGATATTGTCCATATTAATATAACTGTATTTCTCTTCTTCATAAGCATCAATGACCTAGACAATATTTTTAATNTAGAATATTAACAATGCAGATTTTGCAACTGGTCTAGCCTAGGGTACTTGTTTGGAAAACAACCAAATGCCTAGACTCTCCTCAGGTTTAGCACTCATTATTGAATACATCAAATAAAAAATAAAAAAAAAACCTCCGAGTTGACCACACAAATGCTGTCTGATGGATTTTCTTCTCAAGGAAATATACTTTTATCATTCTCCATTAATTTTTGCAATGTAAAATAAAATATTTCTGCTACTGCAGATTTAATAATTGCTATACTTTATTCTAATGATACTGCCTGGTTTACTCTCTTTGTTCTTTGATTATGGTTGAATGTCTTGTAAACATAAGCTATACTTCATTATTACCTTTCTCAAGATTTCTTTGCTCTCAAAAATGCAAACAAAACTAATTAAAAAATAATATTCATCAGTGAAAAAACACAAAGCAAACATATTCCTAATTTGTCTCCTTTGAAAAAGAGCAATAACAAATAGACAACTTACCTCAAGTAGTCAGTATTCCATGTAGAATAAGTATTGTATTAGGAGTACAAGAAAGATATTAAAATATGTTCCATAATCTCTCATGTTTACAATGTGGCTGATAAACTAAACATATTGTCTGGATCCAGTCATATTATTTGCTGCATAATTCAGTACCCCAATAAATGGTATGTACATTCTGTCGTCTATCAAGGAACTGTTAGCGGGTTATGATCATGACTGGTGGAACAACAGAGTGAAGAAATTCTGGATCAGCTTGTCTGTCCATTCAGGTATTAGGCAGAACAGGAATGAATTAAAAGTCAAGAAAAAGAACCAGCAATAGCACATGGCTATGACAGAATAGAAGTCGGAGACAGCAGGTGGATGGGACAGGATCCAGCAAGGTCCTGAATAAAACTATGAGGCAGTATACCCTGCAGCATTTGACCAACCCCACCAACAGTTCTTTAGGCACCTCCTTTTCATCTGTCTCATCTTTCCACAGGCAGCTGCTTTGGAAGGACACTAACGAGTTAGCTTCACCCTTAATATAGAACTCCTGAAAGTCTAAGACATATTAAGAACTAAGAGATTCTTTGATAGTGAAAGATCAAGCCACTGTGATGCTAGAAGCATCATTTTAACTCCCTTTACGTTTCACTGTAATTGATGGAGATAATACTGTGATGGCGCTGGGAAGCCAGCCTGGACTTGGGATTTGATCTTGGGGCTATTGATAAACCAGCAGGAGTTATTGTTTCCAACAATAAATAATNATGTATTGGGAACTATCAGATCATGCTAGAAAGAAGATAGGGAAGAACAAAGACAAGAAGGTCAAGGTGCTTGTTTAAAAGTGTATGGCTTAGGTGTAAGTGCGTGCACAGAAAACTATATACCATTACACCTCAAGAACATTCTAAAGTTCCCAAAAATTATTTCCCTTGCTTACTAATGCACATTTAAATTGAAATTTTATTAACTGTAAATATCTATTTCAAGTGGAAAATTTCTTCCTTAAAATTTTATTTATGTAAAAATGTTCTTTTTAATAAAAGTAAGACCAAAACAAAAAGTATCTAACTTTGTTTNCAGAGTTCAGCCATTCACAATAAAATACTGGAAGGCTATATTAAATGTAGATAGCTTAGAAATAACCTTAGAGAGGATGTTCATTGTTTGATATCTGACATTTTGTCTCATTCTGGATAGAATTTGAATCTTTTTTTTTTCTCATAAGGGATAAAAATATGTTAAAGGGGGATGCCGAAGGTCATTTAAAAGCTATTTAGAACTTTGGCACTATCTGCTTCTTGTCGCATCTCCTAGCCCCCAAATCCAAGCAGTTAGCTTATCTCTACACTTCCCAGGGCATCTCTTGTTCCACTTCCCTGTCAGCAGCTTCCATGTGGTATGTCCGTTCTTTCTCAGTCCANTTCATAACTCGCATAACCAGGACACANGTTTCTCAAGCGTGCAAGCAGCACCAGGGGAAGCTTTTACACTTAGACAGTACAATCTCCTGATGCTTTTCATCCTTGCCCAACCCCTCAGGCATCCCACACTGAAGCAACGCCTCAAAGAATAGGTCTCAGGAGCCCAGTCACTTGTTTGCACGCGGGGGCGTTTTATGAGACTTGGCCTTGGCACTTTACCTCTATTTCTGGAGGAGCGAGGAGGTGAGAGAAGGAAAAGCTANAAGCAAACAAACAAACAAATCTGGCTCTTTCCTGAGGCAACCGCGAAGGGGCGGCTCAGCTCCGGGCCTGTCAGGCCAAGCCCCGCCCGGACTCGCCTCTTCTGCTCCTAGCAAGAGAGCCACCGGAAGGGGGCGTGACCTCCTTTGTGGGCGGGGCGCACAGCCGCGAGGGGGCGTGGCTAGGAAGGGGGCAGGGCGGGGTCTGGGAGTGGGCGGGGTCTGGCCGGCCCGGCGCTCGGCGCCTACCAC
This sequence comes from Neotoma lepida, assembly GCA_001675575.1. Taxonomy (NCBI): domain Eukaryota; kingdom Metazoa; phylum Chordata; class Mammalia; order Rodentia; family Cricetidae; genus Neotoma; species Neotoma lepida. The sequence goes on from LZPO01067657.1 coordinate 7,141, forward strand.
GCTTGCCGGAGCCACTCGCGCTCCTGCGCCCCGCCAGGCCGGGTTCACGTGAAGCGCCGGCCCCTCCGCCCCTCCCTCCCTTCCTTCCCTCCCTCCCTCCCTGTCCCCTCCTCCTGCGGCGTCCGCTCCGGCTCCCCCGGGCCCCCTGCCCGGCTGGGCGCTGACAGCAGCGGCGGGGGTCCCCGCGGCCGCCGCCGTGTCCCGCGCAGGCTCAGGCTGGGCCCGTGGAGCCCCCGGTGCGGCCATGAACCGACCCCTGGCGGCGTCGGCGGAGGCGGAGGAGGAACTGGAGTGGCAAGTGGCGAGTCGCAGGAGGAAGGCCTGGGCCAAGTGCCGCAGCTCCTGGCAGGCGTCGGAGACGGAGGATCTGTCCACAGAGGCTACGACGCAGGACGAGGACGAGGACGACGAGGAGGACCTCCCCGGAGCGAAGCTGCCGGCGGCCGCGGGGCGAGGTCGGTGCGCCGGGACGTGCGGGCGGGGAGGTGGCGTGCTCCGTGCCACCGGGCGCGGGGACCGGACGCCCCCCGACCTTTAAACGCGCGCGTGATCGGCGCTCTAGCGCCAGCATGTGCACCTGGCTGCCGGCTGTCTTCCCCAGGGTCGGGCGCCCGGAAGGCTCCCCGAGGCTGCCGGTTGCCCCGAGCGGATTCTCCTGCAAGGGAGTGTCAGGATGGCACAGTCTCTGAGTACTTTTGGGGTCCCTAACGAGCTGTCCTTTCTCTTTGCCCCGCAGGAAGTGTGCCCAACGAGAAGATCGCAATATGGCTCAAAGACTGCCGGTGAGTCCTGCTCGGGTTGTCCGGGGAGAAGCGGGGGACTCGGCGGTGTCTCTGGGTCCGGTGGCGGCTGTAAGCTAGGAACCGGAAAGTGAGCCAGCCGATAGCTTCCTTCTTGAAGCGATTAGAACTGGAAGTGTTGTGGCCGCTGATTATTTGTGACTGAGTTAACTTTACAGTTAGAACTGTAAAGTTTAGCAGCCCGAGTATGAGGTCAGCATCAAATCAGAAGCTAAAACAGGTCATGGTGATGCTACTTTGGCCCGTCGTGGCATTTCTGGAAAGAATTCTGATGTTTCTTAGGATGTTTTATTTTGTTTTTATTTTGGCATCTGCGTATCTGGCACGGAATCATTTTCCTTTCAAACGTGTTTTAGACAAATTTAATTTACTTAACTACACTAACTGGGCTTTAATTTGGGTTGTGTGTCTTAAGTCTCCCTGGGGAGCTATTAAAACTAGCCAACTTGGTCCTTGGAGTTTAACTCCTTGGACACGGGTTTGTCAGATGGCATTGGAATTTGAAGAAGGAAATGGAGCTTTGAAGGCATTCAGACTGCATGAGTCTGTCTGGTTACATGCTTTGGCAACCGGCACAAAAATGTTTGATAAAATACAGAGGGTGGGTTGTATTGCAAGTAAATCTGACTATATAGTAAAGTGTGTTTCACTTTTATCTTTTTCCAATTTATTTGCTCTTTGAAAAATCTGTGTAAAGACTATGACTTTTAAACTTTTGTTGGTGTTTGCTGCTGGGCATATTATTGCTTTTTCAAGTTAGGTTTGCCCTAGGGATTATTTTGTTGTTTTTTATTTTGGAAAGTGATTCTTATATATGGTAGTAATTTTTGTCCCCTAAAGACAGATAGAATATTGACTGTCTCTGTTTTAGTGACTCTATTTGAGTAATTGGAGCCATACTGATGGTTCANTTTTTTTTTTTTTTTTACTTTTGTTAGTGGTGTCGTGGACGTCTCTGAAATGTTATGGAATGTATAGACATTCCTTTTAAAGATGCACAGAGGCAAATACATTGCTTCAAGACATCTTTAGGTTAACAACCAGCTTAGTTTACCCCTTTGATTTCTGAATTACAAGAATATAACCTTTACAAAGCACAGTAGTGTGCCGGGGGTCCTCATCAGAATGGTGTGAAATTGAAAGGTTGCAATTTTAAATGTACATCTTCAAAACGTGTTAGGAGAGAACTTACAAAGCAGTATCTTTGAGATTTCTCCATCGAAGAGTGAAGAGGGTAGTCTCTCCTTGCTTTTATTCAAGTCTTTAAAGTTTACATTTGGTCTGGATTTAAAATCCATTCCTGAATACACTTTTGGCTTACCCTTAAAATAGATCTTAAAATTTCTGGCATTTTTTTTTCAAGTGGATAGTCAAATGAATTTTTTTTTAATGTAAAAAGAAGAAAAAAATCACATTTTAAAAATGATGTATAGGAATTGGGATTGTAGAAGGAATCACATGAAGTAGACAGGAAATAAATACATCTTTCAGGTCAATGCAAGTAGGAGAATGCTGACATTGACCAGAACACAAGTTTGGTCCAGAAAATTCCAGAAGTTTCTTTGCTAAACTTAATGTGCACAGATTCCGGAGCCTTCTGTCCCGCCTCTCATAGACTTCTTTGTTGTTCTGATAGTCACCCCTATTCAATACACAAGCAGTATTCATTTGTGCCTGGGAAAGTCAGAACACGGAATCTTCTAATGTTGGCTATTCTGTTGTAGATTTGACTGCTACAATATTTGCATCTGTAGTTTTTAATAGCAGTATGGGGTCATTCTCAGAGTTGAGTGTTAATGTATTTTGTATGTTATTTGCAAGTGATTTGAAGGACAGTATTTTCCTCCCTTGACAAATTCTGCAGCGCTCTGCAGTTTTCCCATTGCTTTCATATCCTGAGTGCAAATGTCATACTTTCCCTTCCCTGATGGAGTCTTTATTTATTCTGATAACTGTTTCTTTTTTCAATAACTAAATTGACTGATGCCATGTCTAGGAAGCAGTAAAGATTCTGATGGGATTTGGAGGAGGGTAGCGAGGAGTAGAGAGCGTGCTTTTGAAGAAGGAGGCCAGTTCCATTCTGCCTCATTTGCCATTTTCTGTTAGTGCAGAACAGCCCAGGCAGCTGTGGACACAGAAATACAGTGTTTGGGCCCAACTAAGAAAAGAGCCATCAGGAAAAACAAAACAAAACAAAACAAAACAAAACAGTTTCTTCATGACGTAAATTAGAGCTTCATTGAGAAGTATGCAAAACCTTCTATTTAAAGATTTTATCAATTCCCATATGGTGTTTGCTCATGATTCTTCTCCATCTCAAAAGCACTAATTTTCAAAGAACCACCTTGCTTATGTATTTGCTTGCACTGTTAATTGGCATTCAGTAGCATTTCTTTGAAACAGATAGTTTCCAGGATGGATCCTACCTCTTATACAGACTGTTAACAGGTAGGAACTGTTACTGAGAAACTAAAGTTTGTATCACAGAATAGAACCTTCAGAATATAAGAATGTTTCTGTGATTCAAGTCACAAAAGTAAGTTGTCTTGAGAAAAGTAAATAAAGGTATCTCTTATTTGAAAACCAATTCTGAGACATTTGTGTTTAAACTACAAACGGGGGAGAAATCAGTGTTGGCTGATCCTTCACCCTGACACCCAGACTGAGTTGAGGACCTTCCAAAGTTAAGTGATGAAAATGTGTCACTTTTTTTTTTTTATAAGTTTAATAGCAGAAAGTGACTTTCAGGATTCTCTGTGTTTATGAGAAAGGCTTTCGTTGAGGTAGAGAGCAGCTGCTTAGATAGTAGTCTGGACTGCTAGTTCAATTGATAGGTAAGAAAGAATTAAGGAACCCTTGAGCTTATTTCCTAACTCCTGTAACTTTTTGTTTTACTAAATTAAGTTGCTTACCACTGAATTTTGTTTTCTTCTAATCCTGTTTTGTTTTTGTTTTTGTTTTGTGTTGTTGTTGTTTGGTTTTGGTTTGTTTCGGCAGAAGGGATTGAGTGAAACAATTCCTTAGCCTTTTGTCATTATCCCCTCCTCCCCATTTTTGCAAAGAAAATAGCAATTTATATCATGTGCAGTTGCCATCCCTGCTCTTAATTGCTGCAGAGCAGACCTGTGATTAAGGGATTGCTGGTGAACTGACTTGACAACACGTATTTGCTTAGAAGGACATTACTTATGTAAGGCACTCACATTCCTGGTGTTTGGGGAGGAGCGCTAAATAGATTAAGATGCTTGCTTAGCTGTAACTCTGAANTGAAGCTGTGCAGTGACAGTTCTCCAGATGCGTTTCCAGAAGACTGAGGCTTCTGTGTTTCTGTGATTGCAGCACCCCTTTGGGAGCCTCACTGGATGAGCAAAGCGGTGGAGCACTGAAGGGTAAGAGAAAAGTTTTCTTTTTTCAAAACTGAGAATCTTCTTTAGTCTTTTAGGTGAAAGTGTATGTTTGAATTACACAAGTGAGGCTCGTGTTTATAAAATACGCCATTCTGAGCTAGAAACCCAAAGGGAAAATATTATCATAAGCCATAAAAGAATAGTAACTTTAAGTAACTTTGTTTCCCAAAGCTTTTCACAATGTCATACTTATATTCTTATTGCCCAGTTAGATATTATAAAGACTGATTAAATATAGACTATGATATGTAAATACAAGGAAAATTCATAATGAATGAACAAGGTTAACTTTAGTGTAGCATTTCTTTGCTTACACTAACTGAAATTGCCACACCTGAAATTTTAACACCTGTGCAAGACAAAATTCTCAAGTTCAAAGTACAGCAAGAATGCACAGGTAATGAATAAAAAGCATTTACAGTGTCAGGAAACTAAAGCTGGAGACCCTGATGTAACATGAAGTTATGGTTGCTTCCTTTCCATAGAAAGCCTTCCTGGCTTTCTATGGAGCTCTTCGGTAAAGTATTTTGTCTAATCAAATAATCTTCAGAGGCATAAGAAATATAAAGCATAATCCCTGAATTCTGAAGGTTTTATCTGGCCAGAGACATCATTTCTGTACAACAGAGAAAAAGCTTGTTTTCTTCTTGAAATGACAATCTTAATAACTTTTGAGTGTATTCAGGTTTGAGATATTTTCCTGTGGTTTGTGAAATATTTTGCTCGATCTACTTGTTTAATTAATGACTTTGTACGGTAATGGAGTATGAGGAAGAGCAGAGCATGGCCGTATAGTTTCTGAATTTTCACACTTTGCTCTAGGTGTGCTTGTGAGAAATGGAGGAAGCTTCGAAGATGACTTGTCGCTGGGAGCTGAAGGTCTGTTTGTTGAGGAACTGTATCTTTGTGTAGTTTTGGTTATCTTCAGAAATGCAGTAAAGACTATCAGATCCAGAGTTCTCTGGCCATTTAAAGGTCTTGACAATGGGTCACTTTCACTGTCCCTCTGAAATACCATAGCTTCATCTCGCCTGACTTAAATGCTTGGAGGAACTGTTTGTGACAAAACTATGGTGACATAAATGAGGGGAAACTGTCCTGAAGAGGGACAGGAGCGTAAATATTTATGCAGGAGAAAACTAAGTTGAAGCTTCGTTTTAGTTTAGGGAAGTGGACTCATGTCACACTTACACTGTGGTTGGTCTTTCTCCTTATATTCTCCTTCCTTCCTGACAGTTCAAGATGAAAACACAAGGACCAGATAGAGTTACAAGTTAGATTATTATGCTGGTGCCTATTCCGGGGTGCTTTGGCACTGTAAAAGCATGTTGTTCAATTCTTTGTTGGTTCCCAATAAAGCTTCCCAGTATATAAAGTTAGGTTTCTCTTTTTAAAACCATTTTGTTGTTGTTATGAAAGGTAGGGCTTTGACTTTGTTTTGAGACAGGTTTTGCGCTATGTAGGCACAGTGGCCTTGAATTCCCCATGTAGCATCAGGCTGACCTCAAATTCACAATTGTTTGGCTTTTNCTTCCTTGGTGCTGGGATTGCAGGTGTGAGCCACCATGTTTGAATCCACATCGATTTTATTTTATTTCATTAGTAGAATAGGTTATTGGTAGCTCTTACAAAGAACTAAAGATTTTTGTTAAAAGCTTAAAAAGTAGAAGCTTATGAAGAGTGGATGTATCCACTGAATTTAGTGTCCTTGATCCTTTGGTACTTTAACTCCATTTGTAAGCTGAGTTATTTACTTAGAACACTGTAGCCTTAGAACATTCAGAAAGTTTAGAATATGAATTTTTCATTATCCTTGTCAATGTATTTTTCAAGAAAAAATAAAAACTTTTACTTCCTTCTTTCAAGTCAGTGCTCTTAAAAATCTCTTCACCACCTTATTAAGATGCTTGTCAGCATCCCTGTAAACAGCTTTTGATGCCTTTCATATCTGCCTGTGTCGTGGTATCAAATGATATTATTGGTAGGATATACGAAGAAGCAAAAAAAATTCTCACCATTTTGTACATCAGAAATGAAAAAGTCAACTGCTGAAGTGGACATTTTTGTTATTAATCTCACTTGTTTTATTTTTCTATAAATATGATAAAATTAATTCTAAACATTGGCTTCTATTTGCTTTGACCTTGTTAATCTAGGATAAATTTGAGAGGACGTTTTTTTAAAGGAGACGTTACATTGAAAGGTGTAGAGCATTTCACGTTATGTCCCAAAAGCTGGCACTAACTTTAAAAACACATAAGAAATATGTGTATATTGTGATTCTACTTAATGGTGCCCAGTCACATTTACTTTTAAGATGTTCTTGATTGACACCTTAGAAATTTAATAGTACTACATATACCAGCATATGCTGTTTATCTTCCTCATTACTCTTCAGCCTGGTCCAGAAATTTAATTGATTATTTATAGATCTTTTTATTTTTAAACACTCAAATAGGAGTAATTTTGCATTGCCAAAAAGTACAAGCAACCTCCAAAAGCTGCTGGTCCAGTTCTTGCCTCTCTGTACAGTATTTTCAGTAGTGGACATTTAACAAGTCAACTGTGACAATATAGATAACCTATCTTCTCCATAATTGTGCCATTGTCCTTCTAACGACCGTGCCCTCTGTTTATTCATTTTTTATTTGTAGCCAATCACCTACATGAACCTGATGCTCAAGTTGAAAACTGGTATGTACCTGTTTGGTTCTGCTTCTTTCTGAAAGTGAAAAAGGATTATAGAAAATCAAGTTTTAAAGTATCTTACTGTATTTATAGCAACAATATCTTGGCCAAAGAGAGAAGACTACAGTTTCATCAGAAAGGGAGAAGTATGAATTCTACTGGGTCTGGAAAAAGCAGTGGTACAGTGTCAAGGTGAGTTCTGGTGAGACGGGGATTACATGGTGTTAAGGAGACCTGTCACCTTCCAGTCTTTGATTTGATGCTGAGAGTATGAGTCAAAGGGAACTCGAAGTGTTTCCTAAACTGTCATAACTGATGGGAGCGTCTTATGCAAAAACCAACAACACCTGTAACTAAGCAAATAAAAAGCAGTAGATATGTTCATAACAGTGCGGGAGTCTAGTAATGAGTGATTAAAGCTATGTGAGCATCTGCAAAGAGAAACTCCATATTGGAGTAACTTCTACTTGAAAAGAACCTAAACTCCCTGCTCTGTGAGAGCCTTGAGTAACTCTGACATAGAAATCAACATAAACCTCCCTAATTAGAAGCTTGATATTTAAGGCTAAATTTGTTTTCAGCATGTTAAACCAATCTTTAAAATGTGCATTAAATCAACTACATGGGCCTGTGGAACCAGTTTTAAATGCAGAACAAATTATTGTATCACGACCTAGGCATGTTTCTCTGAAGCGGATAGAACCATCCTCCTTACCAGTTCCCTCTCTAATGTTCTTGGTTCCTTATTGAGCCTCAGAAACCGTGGATTATCACTGGAATGAGAGGGTATGATAATGTTGAAGTCTCGGCAGATTGAGAGCACGAGTTTCCCTTTATGTAACCAAATCCTCCTCACCTTATTCTTCCTCCTTCTGAGTGGATATGGGAAGAGAAGAGCTGGAGGCTCCTCCCCTGCTTTCTGACCCGTTTGTCTCCTTCATTGTTCCTTCTAAAATAGTCACCTAAGACAAAAATGTTTGCCTGCCAAGCTTATGTTTCACAGGTGGCTCTGTACTGAAGCTGTACCAACTTCCTGAGATGTTATTCCTCCTTTTCATCTTCCCTTCAGTCCATTCTTTCCTTGTCATGCTTGGTCTGTTTTAACTGGATTGCTTTACTAGAGAATCCCTTTAAAATGACCAAGAAAATAAGGTGAGGAATCCCTTAGAGAGTCTGTTTTGTTTCTTAGGGATTAGGTGTTGGGACTTTAGTTTCTATTTTTCCAACACTAGCATCCCGAGAAAATGCGCCTGTCTGTCCTTTCTAAGGGATGTGTATCCCATGAGTGCACAGTATCGGGAGTTACTGAAAGAAATATTGGTGTAAAGAACAGAACTGAGGAGCGTGAAGATGGAACTGTGGTTTTGATAATGCAATGTAGACTACAAGCTCATTTTACATCTTTCTGTTCGTCTTCATTCGTTGTAGTGTTTCAGAACTGCTGGAGCTTTATGAAGAAGATCCTGAAGAAATTCTGTATAATCTTGGATTTGGACGAGATGAACCAGATATTGCTTCTAAAATTCCTTCCAGATTTTTTAATTCATCATCCTTTGCCAGAGGCATAGACATTAAAGTATTTTTGAGTGCACAAATGCAACGGATGGAAGTAGAGAACCCAAATTATGCTTTGACAAGTAAGGTTTTTGATGTTAGTGTATTGTTTTAAAAATTTAGCATCTAGGCCAGATGGTCTTTGTTTTAGCACCTGACATTTTAAAAATAAGGTTAATAATAGAATAGCTTTTTTACTCATTCTGAATTAATTATTCTATTTATAGAGGTTATTCCATCCCTCCTTCCTTATTAACTCATCGTAATTTATTTGCAGAACCTTTTCTTTATCTATAAATTGCATTTATTCAAGAAAGAAGTAGGGGGAGGGGCTTGTTAATTTTAAATGAAAAATCAGTCCATTTCAGGTGCTTTTCTGTAAATCTAAAATACCTTGGCCAGTCGGGTTCTTTTCACCCACCTCTGCTTTTTTCTCTGTTAAATGGTGTTTAAGAACAGGATTCCTCCAAGGTTGTCTATGGATCAGTGTAAAATATATGCTGATGTGTTTTCTTAGGAAGGCATTTGGAAGAGTCTTAATGGAGCCCATGATCAAACAATAAATCATAACTAGAGATCAATAGCTAGTTCTCTCATGTTNAGTACTATCATCATTTTTTGTGCTTATTTCTAATTTTTTTAGAATATAAATTCTAATATTCACATTAAAAATCTTCCTTATTCTATGAATGTAGAGATTTAAATGTTCACTTAGGAAAAAATGATTTTATAATATTTAGGATCTAAATTCAATTACTAGAATTCTAAACAGCATGTGTTTACTGCATGTACCTATAATATAAGCATAGAATTTCTTTACTATAGGTACATAAAACATAAGCATATCATTTCTTTCTTATTTTTGTTTTTTGCAGGCCGTTTCCGTCAAATTGAGGTGCTTACTACTGTGGCCAATGCATTCTCTTCTTTATATTCCCAAGTCTCTGGGACACCCCTGCAGAGAATTGGAAGTATGTCCTCAGTAACCTCCACCAAGGAGGCAACAGACTCCCCTCCTCCTCTAACTCGAAGCAACACTGCAAACCGTCTGATGAAAACACTATCCAAACTAAACTTATGTGTTGATAAAACAGAGAAAGGAGAAGGAAGCCCTTCCCCCGCTAGTGAGAAAGGAAAGAGTCTAAACATTTCGCTGGCTGAGGACAGTGGTGGCAAGAATGATCCCAAGAAAGTTATGAAGAAGAAGGAGTCCTCTTCTACATTGGCTACAGTTAAAGAAGAAGTCTCAGGTAGTTCATCGACCATCACAGACAGTGTTGATGCCGACAGACTTTCTGATGAAGCAGATAGTAACATTAGCCACAAGAGGGAAAGTGAACAAGGCAAAGAAACTCAAACTCCGGAGAATAAACTGCTCCAGACGTCTGTTGTTCCAGAGTCTGACTTAGGTTGTGATGTCAACATGTCTAGTCACTGCGAACTGGGAAATGCCCACGCATCCACGAGTGAAAAAGAGCCCTGTGCACCACTGACAATCCCATTCATAAGAAATATAATGATGCAGCAGAAAGACTCCTTCGAGATGGAAGAGGTAGGTCAAAGAGTCCCTGAGACCACTTTGTAAGTAAAGAGCCGGGAAGAAAAGTTCCAGAAAGTGTGTAAAATGGAGGGAGGCTGCTAACAGATTCATAACTATAGAAACTTGTCCTTGTGTTGACTTTCTTGTTTTGTGCTTCACAAACCAAGAGTTGGTTGCAGANCTGTGTTCTGTGGAGCCTCTCAGGCCAGACTGTCATCTCCCAGATGACACTTTATCTGCAACCATTATTACCTCAAGCCTAAGATTTTGATGTCAGAGAGAACCTTGAGAGTGTATATGCAAATCCAAATCAGTATTGCATAATAGTGAAAATGCAGAAACCAAACATATGTGCAGTTCAGTCTTAAAGGGTCCCAGTGACCAGGGTGAGGGTGCAGGCAGCTTGTGAATAGATAACTGGTGACAGTGTGTGCCTGAGAGGGAGGGTTCTGGAAGGCTGCCCAGTGGGGTTTTGTAAGCCCAGATCAACATTTGGTTACTTTTTATTTTACTAAGTAATTCTCTTGCTAGTTAACATAGAATTTGAATTCAAGAAGGAAAAATACTCATGAGATTCATCTAGAGCTCCTTCTAGACCATAGGGACTGATACACCAGAGATTCAGCTCTGTGGTCCAGGGCAGGCACCTGCACTATGGGAGGGACTGCTGCTTGGCCTGAGGATACTGCATAGAAAAGTGCTGTGTCATGTTACACAGGAAGAAACTGAGGTATATGAGTTGTGGCTATGCATAATACAATATGCAACTTTTCCTATTAAAAATATGAAAGATTGGCTTTGGTAATAGCTCATCTAGCTTTAGAATCACATTTCTTCGGGTCGAAGAATGGAATAAATGATAGTGCCCATAAGCCCGTAATGTTCTCTTGGCGGAGTTTTGTACCAGTCACATTAGTGAAGATTTTTTACTTATTTCAAAATTTCGGTTGCTGATTGAGCTATTTATATTTTGTTTCTTTGTTTGTTTTGTTTTGTGTTTTGATGGTTTTGGAAATTTTTAAATGTTAATTATAGCTAAAGAGTGAAATGAAAGGAATAGAAGGAGCTCTTTGGAATAGTGTACACTTTTCTTTTAGGCTTCTTTTCCCTAAATCTTTTTCCTGTAGTTTATATTTCCACTTTTTAAATTTCTAAAGTAATCTATGCCTCAGTAAAATGAGTATGGAAGAGAATTATGATGACTGCTTTAAAACCTCTGACTGTCCCTGATTCCTGTTGGGTATGGTTTTGGTCTAATTAGCCCTGACTACTAAGTCTAGTGCAAACCTTCCCTGAGCCCACTCTTCTGTGCTGAGTAGATCCGATAGTATTTGCACCACAAATACAAATACTCTTGTATTTGTACCACAAATACAAACCTGTACGAATTATGCACTATCTGAAAATTTCATGTTGTTGACTCAGTTTGGATAGCAGTAGGTTGGCAAGTCTTTTTTTGTGCTTTCTAAGATTTTCAAGAATTCATGAATTCTAAGCAAAAATGTAAGGGGCAGTTCTCTGAAAGGGTTCCTATAACATTCGCGAGAGGTCCGTAACACCTGTAAAATGGTAGATGCAGTTTGGTGGCAATTTCCTTTCATCATAGACCTTTTCATATGCGCCCTCTGCTGGCAAAACCAGTTAATGACAAAATAATGTGAACCTTTCTGTGAAGTGTGAGAGCACATAAATAGTTAAGGAATATTAGATATTTGGGTGTGTGTGTGTGTGTGTGTGTGTGTGTGTGTGTGTGTGTGTTGTCACTAGGAATGGTTTTGTATGTGTGTAATACTAGCATCCAGAGGACTGAGCATGAGTTTGAGACAAGCTGAGGCTACATAGCAAGTTCTAGGCTAGTAGCCTGGTATACATAGTAAGATATTTTCTCAAATAAATAAAGCAAATTATTTTGTCAACTTTGTCTATTGTAAATAGAGGAAATTTAAGGATAACAAATCCTTGCTTTTTCATATCTATTTAAAATATGTATTAAAACCTAGAATTCTGTTTTCTTCTTTGGGAACTTTAGAGAAAGCTTGTAGAACAATGGATAAAGCAGGGAAATGTGTTATTTTCATTTCCTCATAAACATGATATGAATTGTACTAACAGACAAAGAGAACAATCTTCCTGAGGCCGACTTATATCCCTTCCAGAGAAGCTTGTACCGCTTCTCTTGGAGACTCCCTTTGGTTGGNGTCTGATTCCTGTAGAGAGTGTTTGTTTCTGTGTGAGCAGCAAGTAGATACAAGTTCGAACTCTTTCTCTCAGAAAACCAGCTCTCCAAGCGGTCTCAACGCCAGCAGCTGTGTGTGGTTCTTTGGGTGAGGCTGCCTAATCAGCTGAGACAGGAGGTAAGAAGTGACAGGAACCAGGACCTAAGCGGGAAGATGTTTAACTGTACAGAGAGCCAGAAAGACAGCAAGACTGACACAGGCCTCGGAGAAGAGTCTGTTTCTTATAGTTAAAAGAATAAAAAGACTGAAAAGTCCATAGACTGTTTTAGGTAAAAGTCAGCTTGCTTTCTAAAACAGTATTTCAGAATGTCCAGAGGACCCAGAAATTCTAAACCCTTTCTCAGTTTTTGGGTGGGGTGTAGGGAGAGGATTTTAATTCTTAGTAGCTTCAATGGATAATTTTTGTTTGTTGGTTTGGGTGGCTTTTTGAATATAGGAGTTAGATATCAGAAGTCTGAATAGTTCACAGAAGTATTCCTATTGAATGCTCATGTTTTGTTGGTAAGACATGTCTGTGTTAGTGGTGGGAGTCGGCCCCCATGTNCCAGGTGGTCCCCTCACAGTGCTAATGAACTAGTTAAATGTAATTGTTACTGGGTGCACATATAATATTTCTTGAGCTCCTAAAGTAACTTTTCTAATCTTGTCTTTGTACTTGCTCGTGGTTTCAACTAATGTAATTTATTGCTTTTAGCTTCTAAGTTTTAGGGTTTATTTTATTTATTCATCTGAATTCAAATAATTCCAAATCAGTCAGGTATTTGAGGAGCAGCTTACATTGTTCCTTTGGCCCTCAAATTTGACTGTGAATTTTGTTTCTTGAGACAAGGTCTTGCTATGCAGCCAAGGTTGACCCTGAACTCACATTGATTCTCCTGCTTCAGCCTCCCAAATACTGGGATTACAGGCTTGTCCCACCCTGCCTAGTCCTAGCTCTAGTTTCTGAAGATATGAATTCTAACAATTAATGTCTGCTCTAATGTCCCAAATCCCAAATAGTCCCTGGGCTTGTTACTTGTTTTTTTTTTTTAATCTAAAATATCTTAAGTCCTTTTTAAAAATTATGTAATAATGGAAACAAACTGTGTGTTGTGTGTCTTAAAACTTAACAGTTTTCTTTTCTTTAAGGTAACTCACAAGTGATTACAGAATCATAGACTGGTACAAAGAAGGTTGTTTGCAATCATTTTCCTCCCTTACATCTTCCTGACACTTAGATACCACTTCCCTGCAGTGGCTTTCTATCTCACTGAGGGATGTCNTATTCCTGGTGATGTCAGATGGCGATGGACAGGAGATGGATGAGTGTCAGTGACAGAAGACTGAGAGCAATCTTCTGTTGTGTGGCATTGCTACTTTATATTTCAAAGTTCACTTGCACTTACTTTTGAAAGAGTTTTCACCCTTATTTTGTAATTGCAAAAACAGAAAATTATCACAGATAATTTTTAGAAGCCAGTAAATGGCATTAGTAAGGCTTGAACTCAGGACTGGTTTATTTTAACTGCACCATGCTCTTGCTGTGGAACAATAGGCGGATGGAGATTAATGAGGTCAGTGGACGAGAGCTCAAGCTCTTGTCACAGCCCCGTACAACTTCTTTGCAAAACACTCTTTGATTTTTGTCTTTCTTTTTTTATGACACAACACATAATTATAATTTCTAAGACTCTAAATTTTATTTCAACATTATTTTATATTTATATGTGTATACGATGACAAGAGTGATTGGTGTTGTTTTGATCCGAGTGAAGGGCTAGGCAAGAGCTACATCCAAAAGATGTTACANTCAAGAAACCAAAGTCATGATTGATACACAGACCCTGATTCAGAAAGCTGTCCCCAAAACATTGGGAACAAGCAAGCAACTTTATTATTTTGGCTCTATGTGTTTTTTGTCTGTTTTCCTTTTATTATGGAAAGTTTTTAACTTACTTAAAGTTTAGAGAATTGTATGATGAAGACCTATTACTTATTATTCAATTCAGTTATGTTTGATTATATTTTTAAGAATGTAGTCAAAGGCTACCTGCAGCACACGACCAGCTTACCACACAGCACACGGAAAGCTTGCTATGTAGATCTTCATTCTGTATTGGCTTCCTGATTTTCCACTCAAATCTGACTTTTGCATAGTTGTGACCAATACTAGAAACTAAGAAATAAGCCATCACTCACTTTCTTAATTCTGTAAAGTTTGCTGAGTGAGAATAGGCTTACTGATGTTAGTTTTGTAAGTAAACACAATCCTCTCCGTCGTCATTGCAAGGATGAAGGGCTTTGTAGTAGAAGGAAAAGTCTTTTTTTCCCCTAAAATAACCTCATGAAGGACAGACAGCTAGAGAAGGTAGCGGGTTCTTTAAATCCACACTACTTTGTGATTAATTTAATCTCCAAGGAAATAGAATATTTGCTAATTCTACATTTCAAAGTAAGAAATAGTGGTTTGTTGTGTCTAAGCTAGATTCCTAAAATATAAATAGTTATCTGGATTTCTTTTGCACTCTTTCAATCTAGTTAATGATTGTTTTTTAGAGATCCGTCTGTACTAGGTTGGGCCTGAGTAGCAGCTAATAATAGGCCTTTTGTTGAATATAAAAAGAAAATGTGTCCTGTTCCCTAGCACTTAAAACAATGGTTTTCCGGTTGATCTTGTATCTGCTGCTTTGAATAATATAATTTTTAAATAGTAGCAAAGAACAGTAGAGCTTACTTTATATGTCTCATACTCAGGATAGCATTAAATAGTAACTACTTTGAGTTTCTTCAAGTCATAACTAAATTCATGGGACTATATAGCATATAGTCGTCACATCACAGCAGAAATTCCTGAACTGGGTAGTAAGTACCNTTAAACTTTGTAGAGGTGGTATGTATGTGGTGTGTGTATGTGTGTGTGTGTGTCTGTGTGTGTGTGTATATGTGTGTTGGCTTTCTATTCATTCCTATGGGATATTTGTTAGTTTTGAACTAATTCATAGCTTGAAGTACACTAGGATCTAAATTAAAACTTTATTTGCTCTTTGGTCTTTGAATTAAAACTTTATTTGCTCTTTGGTCTTTGATTTGTTCAAGTTCAAAAACCTGTGTTTGGCCATTTTGATTACTTTTATGTGGTAAAAGTATTGGAAATTAACATGTGCCTCCTCCAAATGATATGTTAGTCATATTAGAATAGCGTGCTAGTATCTCCACAGGGTGAGGATGGCATTTAGAATCAAAGTTTCCTAAACAATGATATGTTTGTGCAAGTAGGAAAAAGACAGGCAACTTTTGTAGGTTTAGTACCTCCATTAAATAGAATTTTTAGAGAGATTTTTATGGGTAAGACTTTTCAAGATTTTACTTTCCACTTACCTAAGATGTAACTATAAGATAACACCACATATAACAAAAAGTTGTCATAGGTGAAAGATGGCCCATACCAGGAAGTTGCCCAATGCTAAACTTCAAAGTAGTTTCAGTCTGAGGAAAAAATGNTTATCTGTGTATCAAATATGGCTCAGTAATCACTTCCTATGATACACAGATTAGCATTTTTCCTCAGATTGAAACTACTTTAAAGTTTAACATTTGGGCAACTTCTTGGTGTGGTAGCATTTTCTTACC